>LPNX010979947.1:145529-148995 GCA_001517045.1 Pseudotsuga menziesii | reverse complement strand
AATCATCTAAGAGTTATAACTTATAACGTTGTCATCAAATGATCAATCATCAATAATCAATAACATCAACCTTCAAATTTCAACATATAATATTTGCCATCAACAAAATCTAATATTTGCAAGAATGGTACCACTAGGGATATATATATACGGTGATGAAAAATGTTATCTACAGAAACCCTAGGGATGGAAGCAAAGGATGTTCAACTAGTGGACTATAGCGAGGGTCCCTTGGAGAAACAAAAGGTGTTTGAATATAGGGGGTCTAATTGCTCTAGGAAGGTCCCTGTTCATGAGCCAAGGGTTTATTCCCCTCTTCGTCAGAGGGTTATTTTAATATTTTGCACAAAACAAAATTTTGGATAACAGATACAAAGTAACTCCCCACGTTAGATCTGCATAGAAACCCTGAGAATTTTGGAGTGGGAGTCACTCCAGTGGTAGATTTTTGCATTGAATCAATTCAAATGCTGAATCCTGATTGACGCAGCCATGATCAGCACTGAAGACTGTAATGGGGAAATAACAATTCCATGACAAATGATGGTCTACTATTTGTTAATGGCACACTTGAAGAGGCAAAGATGTTTTGTGAAATTTTACATCTTTACTGCACAGCATCAAGTACGAGATCAACCTGGAGAAATCTTCTATTAGTTGTAGGTGCATCAGTGAGGACATGTCTAAAAGGTTGATCCATCTATTCCAATTCAGAAGGGGTCCCGTAGGAAAAGTAAAGAGTCCACGTCCCTTCCTTGAACCTTGAAGCAAGGAAATTCTTAGATATTATAACCTTTAGTCTGAAATCCTGTACACAACATTTTTGGTCTACCAACCCTTGAATTGCTAGTTCCTGAGTTTTATCTGTAAACATAGCAATATTATTATGAACCTGGGCAGGTCTGACCTATTTTCGGGGCTACAACTTGTGAAAATCACAGGATATCCAATAATAGATTTGATCCTTATGGCCTATTATAGTGCATCTGCAGGTGTAGCATTCCTCTGTTACTGTAAGGGAATTATGATCTAGCCATTTAATCTCCACCACATCCACAACAAAGAAAAAAAATATGAATAGAAAAAAAACACAATAGATAATCAAGAAAAACACAGAACAAACTTGAAGGTCTAAACATTAATGATTCCATTCTGAAGGCAGTGGAGACCCAACGTGAAGCTCAATACCAATATTTGTCAGTTTCAATTTCTGTCCACCGACACCAATCTCATCACCATGTTTAGAATTGCCTAAATTCCAATTCCATTTACTCTTCTTAGATGTGTCTTCAAGCATCTTCTTAGATTCAAACAAATTACTTGTAAATCTAGTCCTCTTAGCCTAAGTATTCAACACAGTAGGTCCGCGTCAGAATTGAACTCCCTGTACAAGTACGTGCCTGAAGGATAAAGAAAGAAAACAATTCTTTAGGAGCCCAATCATTTTCAACCAACAATCATATATAACTCAGTGACTGCAACTTGGTGAGACCTTTGGTCCAATCAATTATCATGACCTTTGATTCGCCAAAAATAGAAAGCTAGAGATTTTTTTTTTTTTGCGAACCATAAAAGCCCCCGTAAGGCTAAAAGTTCATGCAATTGCTTTGTTGGATCTATGAAGATCGAGGTGCATGGCACTAATATTACTAATAGAAGGTAGACAACTTACAAAAATTACACTTCATCGCCAAATTTGCAATTTTCCATGACACAATTAAAAATGACTAACATAAATAACTAATTCATATTCTTCTAGCTAGTCATTTTTTATGTCGTGACTAAATTAGTCATTTATTTTAGTCATTTTTAACTCTGTCACTTATTATCTAGTCATATTTGTTAACTGGTGACTAAATTAGTCGTTAATTTTAGTCGTTTATAGTTGAGTCAATCAAAATTGCTCATATTTAGTAGTAAATCACTTGGAAAACCTGTGGTGACTAGAATTTTTAGTCACCTAGTAGCTAATTCCTCATTTTGTACTAGTGAATGATGGTGATGATGAGGAGGAGGAGGATGATGACCATGATGATGATGACGAGGATGAGAGTGATGATGATGATGATGAACAATGATGGTGATGATGATGAGGAGGAGGATGATGACTATGATGATGATGCTGAGGACGAGGGTGATGATGATGATGATGATGACCATGATGATGATGATGAGGATGATGATGATGAGGCTGATGATGATGATGATGACGACGATGATGATAAACAATGATGGTGATGAGGAGGAGGAGGAGGATGATGACAAGGATGAGGGTGATGATGATGATGATGACGATGACGATGATGATGAAGAATGATGGTGATGATAAGGAGGAGGAGGAGGAGGACTATGATGATGATGATGAGGATGAGGGTGATGATGATGATGATGATGATGACGATGAGGATGAGGATGAGGGTGGTGATGATGATGATGATGATGATGAGGATGAGGATGAAGATGATGATGATGATGATGATGAGGAGGATGATGATGACCATGATGATGATGATGGGGATGAGGGAAATGATGATGATGAGGAGGAAGAGGATGATGACTATGATGATGATGATTAGGATGAGGGTGGTGATGATGATGACGATGACCATGATGATGATGATGAGGATGAGGGTGGCGATGATGATGATGATGATGAGGATGATGACGACGACGATGATGATGAACAATGATGGTGATGATGATGAGGAGGAGGAGGATGATGATGATGATGAGGATGAGGGTGATGATGATGATGATGATGGCCATGATGATGATGAGGATGATGATGATGAGGAGGATGATGATGATGATGATCATGACGATGAGGATGATGATGAACAATGATGTTGATGATGATGATGAGGAGGATGATGACTATGGTGATGATGATGAGGATGAGGGTGATAATGATGATGATGACAACGATGATGATGATGATGAACAATGATGACGATGATGATGACGATGATGATGACAATGATGATGAGGATGACGGTGATGATGATGATGATGATGATGAGGATGATGAAGAAGAAGATGATGATAATGACGATGATGATGATGATGAACAATGATGGTGATGAGGATGAGGATGAGGATGAGGATGAGGATGATGAGGACGATGACGAGGAACAATGATGATGGTGATGATAGGATTAGTTGAAACTTTGCTTTGATTTTATTTTCAAGCATTTGTAATGGAATGGTGATTATGAACAATGATGATGATGATGAGGAGGATGATGACAATAATTATGATGAGGATGATGACTATGATGATGATGAGGATGATGATGATGATGATGATGACGACAACGACGACGATGATGATGACGACGACGACGACGATGACGATGATGATGACGACGACGACGACGATGATGACGATGATCACGATGGATATGGCTATGATGATGATTATGATGATGATGACGATGATAGTAATGATATTTCACCCACTTACTAT
>LPNX010979947.1:115529-140529 GCA_001517045.1 Pseudotsuga menziesii | reverse complement strand
ACCATCATAGTCATCATCATCCTCATAATCATTGTCGTCATAGTCATACTATTCGTTATAGAAGTTTAACATATTTCAGTCCAAGTTTGAAATGCATTTGATATTTAATATTTTAATATTTGATAAGAATAGATAAATGTAAATTGCATATTTAGTGAGCACTAAATCGCATATGCGATATATCCCATATGCACTAAATTGCATATGCGATATATCGCATATGCATTTTGGTGATCATGTAAAAAACCTATGCGTTAATTAAAAAGCATTGTATCAATATCGCATATGCGATATGTGTTGTATAAAAATGTTGGGTTGCATGCTGTGGGCCAGGTTTATTGTATCAAAAGACGTAATTCATCTGAACCCGCGCATAGAGAACTGTTCAATGTGCAATTTAATCATTACTTACATAATTCCATAGTTTTGTATAGGTTTGGGTGGATTTCAATGGGGAATGTACGTAATGGAGGTTGAAAGTTAGCAAGGAAGGTGCTTACACTGGAAGAAGTAGAAAATAAAAAAGAAAAAAAGAGGGAAGATTCAAAAAATCGTCGGCATTCATTACATGAACAAATAGTTCCCATTCCCCCTCAACAGATACCTGACGTAGAGGCTGAGGAAGATAATGCAACATTAAAGGAAGTTGGTTATACGGAAGTTGATATTATTGATCCATTAGTAACAGACAATCTTGTGAAGAGTTCAATAATTATGTTACTCCCGATGCAAATGTGACTTAGCAACAACCATGGTCGGCGGTTTAATCTCCTAATCAAAGTTGTCAGCCTGTATTGGATGTGAACGTCACTCCAGCATTTCAAACGACAACAAATTTTGCATCAAAATGAAAGAGAACTCTTAAATGAATACAAGTGGATGAGAGCAGATTGACTTCCATGGAAGGTAACGTGGCTAAACGCACTATCCTTCGTCATTGTTCTCAAATAATGAAACAATATTTTGATAACAAATCCGAAGCCGGTAAATGCCAATTGTTTTTAGCTTTGCTTAAATCTAGAAATATGGCAACTGTTAGAAGAAATTTAGGCATAACAACAATGAACAATATCGAATCAAGTAATCACATTGTTAAAACTCTTGTTGCTGCATTCATATCGATTGGTAAAAAAAATCATTCACAAGACTGTAATGTGGCTCATCGTGTATTGGCTAAATCAATTGTATGTAGATCCACAAGACAACGTCGTTTACTTAAATGCACATCACAAATTGTGCCTTTACATCCAAAGACACTTAAAAAATATTCAGTAAGAAGAGACAACCTTGATGTAGAGGGACAAATGGAAACATTATGGGCATTTAGCGGTAGGTTTCCCTGCAAAGACATTAAGTTAGTTGAAGCAGTGAAGGGCCTAGTGAAAACATTTTGGCATGATAACACTAGGCCTTCTTCTAACACGAAGGATGTGTTAAAACATTGTAGGGGTTCTAGAAACAATGAACCTCATGTTAAACATTATCTTGACATGACACAAACTCAACTGTTCGAGATGTTTAAAGTTTCCCATGTAGAGCTAAGGCTCGGGAAAAGATCTTTTGAAAAATGCAAGCCTTGGTATGTTAGAATCAATACCATCCATAACACTTGTTGTTGTAGATACCACATAGAGTTTGACCTATATTACCATACATTTGCACATATACATCGTTTTTTGCATCCTAACCATGTGCAGGAATGCTCAAGTATAGTATCGCCAATGTCATCCAGAGATTTCATCCATAGCATAATGTGTCCGAGGCAAGATGGGCAGACACATTACTTAAAACAATGTGTAGACGGTTCTTACAACAATTGTGGTCGGCTATCATTATGGTTTGATTGCATCCATGAAAGTGAAGATCAAGCATTCGGAAATGCAACTGTCGAGAAGCAGAACTATCAGTATGAGACATATCATCTACATGATGGGAAAGAAAGCAGGAAGATTAAATTGGTGACTTCATAGGTAAATTGTTGAATATTGACATATTAATATTCATTTACACATTTTTTTATGTGGTTTATTGACATATTAATATTCATGTACTAGGTGTGAGTATGTGATTTTATTCTAGAGTTTCGTGGAAAGATCCAACAGTACATTCAACATGTCGATATGGCACGGTGGCAAGATGAGAAATTCAGAATATGCCGGGACATCTTCCCTCTCGGAACAATACTATCAATGGTTGACTTTTGCAGAAAATTACACCCTACAACCACAAAATGAAATACAAAGTCAATACTATCACTCAGAGCAGGTGAGCATAATGGTGCATATCACGTATCGACACGGGAAAGATAGCAATGAAGAGAAATGTGTGATACTGAAAGAAAGTCACTTCTACATAAGTGACAACCGGACCCATGAAATCCATTACGTGCAACATTGCTTTAAATTATTCTATGATCATGTGATAGCTATGGATATACCATTTTATCGTCATTTCATTTGGTCAGATGGTTGTGTTGGATAGTTCAAGAATGCACGTGTATTTGAATGGTTGTGTTTGTTGCACATAAAATACAAGGTGCCACATGTATGGAACTACTTTGAAACTAGTCATGGAAAAGGAGAGCACAATGGTGCTGGTGCATGCATTAAAACTGCCCTTCGAAGGGAAGAGATGAAGTTTACAGGTGCTGGCCTTCGAGACACTGCATCTATAGTCAAATGGTCTGCATCTTTCATGGGAGAAAAAGCAACAAGGAAACACTTAGTGCGAAGAATATTCTGGGAGGTGACAAATGTGGACCGATCACAAACACATCGGGTGAACACAGTGCATGGAAATCGACAGTTTCATTCAATTAGAAGCTCAGACAACTCGGCCCTACAAATTTGGACAAGATTGAAGGCTTTCTTTTGCAGTTCCTATAGCATCGGTGAATGGGATGATTGTGAGGATACAGATACCATTGATACATGGGATCGAGTGACACTTGACACCAATTTCAACGGGGTTAATGAAATATACCATTTGGAAGATGACCAGACACATATTTCTACAGACTATGATCACATATTGGATCTCATACAAGCAGGTACATGAGTAGTACCTAAATTAGAAAATGCATTTATGTATTGTTTACTCTACCTATGTAGAATTTAATTTATGTAGAAATTAGAAATGCAAGACCTTATTTACAAAATGTATTGTTAACTCGACCTATTTCCTTTCACAGGTCAGATATATGAAGTGGTTTCCCTAAAAAATAATGAATGGGGTTCTGACTATTGGTTGGCACGTTGCTTAGAGGGGAAACAAACCATTCTCGAACTTGTTACAGATGATGAAAATATTGAATTCCCAACCAGCTCAATAGTTATCAAAGGGGAGTACTTGACACTTCCAGGACAACAAAAAAGGAAGGGTGGGTATGTATATCAGGATTATAGACTAGGAGCTATTGTATACCACTTCACCAACCTAGTAGTTGGTATAAACATCAAGCTGCGTACACTTGGTCACAAAAATAGGTCACATGTACGATACTTGCTACCTCATATAGACTACGAAAGATTGATGGACACCATCGACACCAGAGATGATTCGGATGGCCTACTTGTATGAATGCATTTTCAGGTGTGTTATTTAACCTTTAAAGTGAATTCTGAAGCACAATTTCAATTATTTAGCCTTACTTTATTCCCAATGTAATAAACCTGTGATTGATGGATACCATTCATAGACATAATATTATTCAGAGTATACTAGACACAATAAACACGATCGTATAACATCGGGTGAGTTATCTATAAATCATGTTTGCACATTTTCATTGGGTTCTCTTTTTTTCTTATGATGTTACTAATGTCTAGCCTTTCGTGTGCCTGGGATACAAACACCATCTATGGCACATTGGAGGCACCAAGAATGGTGTCTTTAGACACCAACAAATAGAGTTCAAAAAATAACAAGCTCTCGAGTTGTGGAAATTTATATTTCTTGATGTTTTTAGTTTAATATACATTTAATTACATTGCCATGTACAAATCGGAAACCAACTAGGCTTTCATGAACACCACTTTGCATGCTATCACTAGGGTTGACAAGTTATGAGATGGAACTAGGGTTTAGTGAGCAATTTACAAGTTAAATGAGAGAACTAGAAACACATGGACATGTACAAATCGGAAACCAACTAGGCTTTCATGAACACCAATTTGCATGCTACATTAGAAGAAATTTCAATTTAAAACGGGCCTTCCAAAAATAATACAAATTCCATGTCAGCATGTATTAGCCAATCAAAAAGCTTTAAAATTCAAAAAAGGAGTACCTCTTAAACAAATTTTTAATATAAATTTGGGGATAGGTACCATAAAAAAACTACTTTTTGTTTCATATTTTCGACATATCTCCCTATCTTTTTACTCAAACTTTGATCGGGAGAGTTCGCCAGATGCATAATTTAATTCCGCATCCAATGAGTACCCACTCGACATACTTTTGACATGCCCTGCTACCCCACTACAGGTATTTATTGTTTTTGGGGTAGAGGAGCATGTCAAAAGTATGTTGAGTGGGTACTCGTTGGATGCATAATTTAATTCTGCATCCAACGAGAGCTCCCAATCAAAATTTGAGTAAAAAAACAGGGAGATATGTCGAAAATACGAACACAAAAGTAGTTTTTTCTTTTCTTTCTCCGAAATTAATAAATATTATTTTATTATCTCAACTATTATTTTATTAATTTTCCTTAGGAGGTCCATTTTGAGTTGAAATTTTCTCTAATGTCACTAGGGTTGACAAATAATGAGATGGAAATAGGTTTTAGTGAGCAATTTACAAGTTAAGAGAGGGAACTAGAAACACATGGCCATGTACAAATCAAAAACCAACCAGGATTTCATGAACACCAATTTGCATGCTATCACTAGGGTTGACAAGGTATGAGATGGAACTAGGGTTTAGTGAGCAATTTTCAAGTTAAGAGAGGGAACGAGAAACACATGATCACCAATACTTGCATGCACCAACTAGGCTTTCATGAACACCAATTTGCATGCACCAACTAGGGTTGACAAGGTATGAGATGAAACTAGGGTTTAGTGAGCAATTTACAAGTTAAGAGAGGGAACTAGAAACACATGGCCATGTACAAATCAGAAACCAACTAGGCTTTCATGAACACCAATTTGCATGCTATCACTAGGGTTGACAAGGTATGAGATGGAACTAGGGTTTAGTGAGCAATTTACAAGTTAAGAGAGGGAACTAGAAACACATGATCACCAATACTTGCATGCGCCAACTAGGCTTTCGTGAACACCAATTTGCATGCACCAACTAGGGTTGAAAAGGTATGAGATGAAACTAGGTTTTAGTGAGCAATTTACAAGTTAAGAGAGGGAACTAGAAACACATGGCCATGTACAAATCAGAAACCAACAACGCTTTCATGAACACCAATTTGCATGCTATCACTAGGGTTGACAAGCTATGAGATGGAACTAGGGTTTAGTGATCAATTTACAAGTTAAGAGAGGGAACTAGAAACACATGGTCACCAATACTTGCATGCACCAACTAGGCTTTCATGAACACCAATTTGCATGCACCAACTAGGGTTGACAAGGTATGAGATGTAACTAGGGTTTCATGAGCAATTTGCAAGTTAAGAGAGGGAACTAGAAACACATGGACATGTACAAATCAGAAACCAACTAGGCTTTCATGAACACCAATTTGCATGCTATCACTAGGGCATGGGGGATTCACCTTGTTGAGAAATATCTTATCACGTTCATTTATATTGGGGGTTTTTAATTGTGAAAAATAAGGTCAATATATTGTAGGTATTGGGGGGAAGGGAATAGGGTATGGGGGGTTTATAGGTATTGGGGGGTATGAAAAGGGGATTTTAGTAAAAAAATGAATATATTGTAAAAATAAGGGTTTTTAAATTGGAAATATGTATTTGGAGGGGGGCCCAACAAAAGGATTTTTGTAAGTAATTATCAATATCTAGTGAAATTAGGGGTATTCTTTAATATCCCATGAACGGAGGCGCTATGTCATGGTTTCACTAAGTGAAGACCCCGTGCACTAGGGTTGACAAATAATGAGATGGAACTAGGGTTTACTGAGCAATTTACAAGTTAAGAGAGGGAACTACAAACACATGGACATGTACAAATCGAAAACCAACTAGGCTTTCATGAACACCAATTTGCATGCTATCACTAGGGTTGACAAATAATGAGATGGAACTAGGGTTTATTGAGCAATTTACAAGTTAAGAGAGGGAACTAGAAACACATGGCCATGTAAAAATCGGAAACCAACTAGGCTTTCATGAACACCAATTTGCATGCTATCACTAGGGTTGAAAAATAATGAGATGGAACTAGGGTTTAGTGAGCAATTTACAAGTTAAGAGAGGGAACTAGAAATTGGAAACCAACTAGGGTTGACAAATAATGAGATGGAACTAGGGTTTAGTGAGCAATTTACAATTTAAGAGAGGGAACTAGAAACACATGGACATGTACAAATTGGAAACTGACTAGGGTTTCATGAACACCAATTTGCATGCTATCACTAGGGTTGACAAGTTATGACATGGAACTATGGTTTAGTGACCTATTTACAAGTTATGAGATGGAACTAGAAACACATGGATGTATGTACATATTGAAAACCAACTAGGGTTTGTAGGGTATGATGTTAGTATTGTAGGGTATGATGTATGTTAATATGGTATGATGTTAGTATCATAGGGTATTGTAGGGTATGATATGGTATATATTACACATGCATGCATGACTCAGTGTTATGATGTTAGTGTATGGTATCTTACAATGGTATGGTATGTTAGTATGGTATTATGTTAGTATGTTATGCTATGGTATGTTATTATATGTTAGTATGGTATGATGTTAGTGTCATAGGGTATTGTAGAGTATGTGATTGTATGTTAGTATGGTATGATGTTAGTATCATAGGGTATTGTAGGGTATGATATGGTATATTACACATGCATGCATGACTTAGTGTTATGATGTTAGTGTATGGTATATTACAATGGTATGGTATGTTAGTATGGTATGATGTTAGTATGTTATGTTATGGTATGTTATTGTATGTTAGTATGGTATGATGTTAGTATCATAGGGTATTGTAGGGTATGTTATTGTATGTTAGAATGGTATGATGTTAGTATCATAGGGTATTGCAGGGTATGATATGGTATATATTACACATCCATGCATGACTTAGTGTTATGATTGTTGATGTATGTAATTTAGTTAGTGTATGGTATGGTTATGATGTTAAAAAGTTGAGGATATCCATAATGTTAAAAAGTTGAGGATAGCCATAATGTTAAAAAGTTGACGAGTCATAAATTCTTCCTTTAAGTATTGGAAATTCATAAGTTAGCACACATGTGAACCACACATATCATTTTATCACATAGGTAAACCACACATATCATGTTCCAAGATCAAGTAAACCATATCATGTTCCAATATCAAGTCAACTATATATGTATAAATTTGAACCTTGCTTTATATTATATGTGTATAGAAATAATGTTACAAAAATTGGCATGCCACATGGCCATAATACAAAATAGTGGATCAAAAAGTACATCTGTGTATATATGAACAAAAAGTTACATCTATGTATCCCCCCTATACATTTATTCTAGTTATCCCCCCTTTCACTGCCACTTCCAATGTCTTCAGAGAAGTCCAGCTTTCTTTTCCAATTGCTCACTGGTGATCCCCATCGCTAACAAGAGGGATAGGTCGCATTAGTGGGGACTACAGAATAACCAAATTTTGTAAGTTAGTTTACCAACCTTTAAAACTTCTATGTACATTTGTTCAAATTCCAAAACCAAAATAACATTTTTACTTACTGTACATGAGTAAGTAATGGTGGGTCATGGTGCATCACTAACAACGACCTTGATTGGGTGCTCTTCAAGCACCACTTGCTCACTATCAAGTTGCATAAAAAAATATATATGCCAATGTCAAAAAATATACATGTACATTGGGGGGGAAGAGGTGGGTCACCGATTTGGGTCTCTTCAAGCACCAAATCAGAGAAAGCGATACACAAACGTACAAAGAAAGTGATACATAAACGTACCCGTTGGCTTGTCAAAGGTGGGTCATCAATTTGGTGCTCTTCATGCACCGGTGCCTCACTAGAAGCCTGCATAAAGTAAAATATATGTCAATTTCAGATAAAATAGTGAATCAGAGACATATATACTACATGGACAAAAAATGATGTTTCCAAAGAAAGCAAAACATACATGTACCTGGCTGGGGGGAGGAGGTGGGTTGACAAAAACCTCGCTTTGGTGCTCTTCAAGCACCACTGTCTCAATAGATTCCTACTTTAAGTAACATATGTCAAAGTGATACATAAACCTACAAAAATGTACAAAGAGAAAGCACCAAATTAGGGAAAGCCATACATAAATGTACAAAGAAAGTGATACATAAACTTACATGTTGCCTTGTCAGAGGAGGTGTGTAACCAGTGGATCGATTAACTACCAATGAGAGAAAAGGACTTCTACTTGTACTAGTGATTGAGCTTGCTTTTAGGACATATTCATCAAACTCATGTTCCTACATACAAAAGGATACAGATACAATTAGACAATTTCAAAAAATTAAAAAAGTACATGTTGAATCATTAAAATCACAATTAAAAGAAAGAGATACATAAATGTACCTGCTGGCTCGTGATAGGTGGGTCATCAATCTGGTGCTCTTCAAGCACCGGTGCCTCTATAGAAGCCTGCATAAAATAACATATGTCAAATTTAGATAATAAAAAAGAATCTTAGACATATATACAACATGGACGAAAAACGATGTTTTCAAAGAAAGCGAAACATACATGTACCTGGCAGGGGGGGGTGGGGGAGAGGTGGGTCGACAACAACCTTGCGTTGGTGCTCTTCAAGCACCAATGGATCAATGGTTTCCTGCATAACGTAACATATGTCAATGTCAGATAATACAAAGAAAATGAGACATATACATCATGGAAAAAAAATTATTTTTCCAAAGAAAGCGAAACATAATTAAAAGCATATTTAAAATAATACCCGTGTTAGGGAATCTACCTCTGCATGAGAGGGACTAGGCTGAGATTCAATGTACTCATCCTAATCACCCTGCATAAAACATGTTGTATCAAAATTAGGATGTATTGAATGTTACAATCTCTACTATAAATATGTAAATAAAGTTGACAAATTAACAAGTATAGTTCTTACCCCTAATGGTGAAGAACCAAACCCATATGCAATATTGACAGCCGCATCAATGTTCTCAACATTTATCGACGGACTACGCGACTTTGGTGTGCCATGGGACACCAGCTGTATATTTTTTCACATAATTTGTTAGATAATTAAATAGAAAGAAATTGCGAAACAATTGAAAATTGTGATATGAAACAAAATATAATATGAAAATAATGAGTTTTACTTACAAATCGAAGTAATCCATTGTCCTGGAAGTCTGAAGCAGGGCCATAGCATATGCCTCCACACGATGTGAAAGGGTGTGGAGTAACATGATGCTCTGAACACTCTACATCTCCTATGTGATCTGTAGATGGGCCGGCCTTAGAAGTGCCAACCCCTTGGTCTACATTTCCTTGGACATCAGTCCCATGCTAAAGCAATGTATCTGCCAAGTCAAAAAATGCCTCCTGTGTATCCTCAATGATAGGACCCGCAAGAGGATATAGATGAGGGGGTTTTGGTGTGCATGGAGGGCATGGCACATAGTTAGGATCCCTCCTGGACCTTCCCTATCTTGGGGAATCCCATGACCAACACCCTGGAAGCCTAAGATATCAAAATAGTTAACATGTTTCCCTAGGATGAATTCTTCATACAACTTCCTAAGGAAATAAAATGGGATGTCCCTATTCCCATGAGGGTATTCATCGAAGATCATATACAAATGATCCATCTAATTGGCGTTTATATTTGGTTCAATGCACCAGTCTATGGAAATGTGTGCTCGACTGGTAGGGTGGAACCAATACAGTGCTAGGGTCCCGGAATAATGAAAATAATTGGTATTTTGTAATCTTTAGCTCTTTGATGTCTTTATAACTCAATCCATCGGAGTAGTATTGCCTCCTGGATTCTTTGTACGAGCTAATGTTGTACAAAGATCCTTGGGAATTGGAAATAGTGTTTGTTATTGTGTCCAATGCATCGGCTAAATACTGTCTCAAATGACCCCCCCCCTCTAATAGATGAGCTAATGCGCCTTAATGACGCCAAACACACAAGAATCTGTGAGTTTCGATCTTGTACCCCCTCCAGGTTTGGGTTTGGGTTCATGTTTGGGTTAGGTTCTGGGTTATTAGAGGGTTCGTTTTCCACATTATCTTGCTCATTTCTGTTATCTGTTAAGATTTAAACAAAAAAATACAAGTTGTTTTACTTAATCATTCTTTGATTTCATTCAATATTTTTTATTAAATTTGTTTTAAATAATTATAAAAACTATGAAATTAATAAAAACAATAAAGAATTAAAAACTAATTGAAATGGATAAGAGAATTTACCTGCCATTGGAGCCAATCCACCTCCAACTTGACCTCCAAAAGATGAAACACAAATCGCCTCTGCTTGTTTTTGCCAACACGGTTTATTGCTCTCCCAATGCTTCACTGTGCAAATGATATTTGAGGCCCACGACCTTTGTTTTGTTTTTTGTTTTTAGTTTTCAATATCGCATATGCGATATTTAACTTTTACAAAACTCATATGCGATACTTCCTTACAAACCTTAGCCTTGTGTTTGGGCTCGGGTTATTCCGAACGTACCATCAATAACGTATATGCATTCTCGATTTACACTTCAAAAGTGCGTTTCTGATTTCTTAAGTGGCACTAAAAAGTTGAACCAACTTCATGCGAGCGCCCATATGCGTTATAATGCATATGCATTTTTTTTAAATTTAAAAAATCGGCAGGAATAAGGTTTGTCATTATGTTCGGAAATAGCTTCGGACTATGGAACCTATTGGCTAGGACAAATAAACGAGGGCTATTGCTTGTCTTTTAGAACTCTATCAATATGCTTAGTTTCGATGGCATGTTTTTCTATGACAGACACAATATTTTTTTATGAAAATTTAGAATATTGTAGAGTATGATCTTACGATTTTGAATATGTAATTTTTTCCGTCAAAACTATGTTTTATTTATTTATTATTATTTTTCTAAATGAAACATGCAGTTTTCAAAAATAGATACATCGATTGTTTTTTATATAACTTTTGATTTCCATCACCATTTCCTAAGAAAACTATATGGTGCACTAGACGATAGCAATCTCTACGATCTTATATATAGAAATCAAGGATTTCATGAATTTTTTCCCCTTTCAATATTTTCT
This sequence comes from Pseudotsuga menziesii, assembly GCA_001517045.1. Taxonomy (NCBI): domain Eukaryota; kingdom Viridiplantae; phylum Streptophyta; class Pinopsida; order Pinales; family Pinaceae; genus Pseudotsuga; species Pseudotsuga menziesii. Next base: position 129,118 of record LPNX010979947.1, on the reverse strand, counting down.
GAATTCAATAATCAATAATAAAAAACATAATTAATGAAAAATTATAATAAATAGTGTTGCACTAGGCCCATATGTCCTTTATATGTATGCAAGATTTTATCCCAAATTGACATCATTTACCTCATATAGTGTTGCACCCGTACAAACATATATGTTAAGATGTGTTGAAAATTTGAAAACCCAATTTCACGGAAACTAATTTTATAATCATTTACACACATTTTGTCTACATAAATGCTATATATTATGAAAGCTCATTCAATTACCTATCTTTTGTCTTTTTACTTCATCTTCAAATAAGTTAGGTAAGTATCCCTAATTGTCACCCAAAGTCAGAGTTTCCAGGTTTTTCCAGTATAATTTATGTGGCATCTAAAGTGTCTTTAAAGGAGTCCATGATTGTGCATAAACCCATAGATAGTATTCCATCCCGAAAATTCTAACATATATACACCTTAGGCGTAACTTTATTCCAAATGGATTTGGACTAAGGTGATTAGAGTTGAAGTTAAGCTAATAGTTGTAGAATCATTGGAGTTAAACTAGTAGTGTATATAATAGTTATCCAATATAACTCTGATTAGAGTTTAACTTAAGCTAATAGTTCTAGAATTATTGGAGTTAAATTGAGGTAAATATCTTTACGATAGTGCATCAAGATGAGGTTGACGATATTCAAGTCTTAAGTAAAACTGGAAACTCTTGGAAGTGAAGCCTATTCCCAATTCATTCATCATCTTCATAGGAGATACTTTACAGGTTATATTAATTCATTCTCTAGTTTTTGTTCTCTATTCTTTGCTTCTAGTGCAGTGTCAAATGGCATTAAAAACCCCTACATCTCACAATCTCAAATTAATTAGTTGAATTGTATGGAAGTGATCTGAAGAATGTGGTAGGTTATGTGCCTATTCATAATGAGAAAAATACTAAAACAAATGTAGGTTTTGAATCATTCATCAAACCCACATGCCCAATTTATTCAGGAGATAGTTTAGAGAATAATAGCATAATTTGGTAGATTTGGCCTTTTGTGTACAAAATTTTTGAAGTGTAATAGGAGGTTAGTTTTGAAAATTAATTTTAAAAAACCAAAATTTTAATTATTAAAACACTATAACATAAATACCTTTCAATTTCATACTTAGTAATTCAATTTAATGAGGAATAAAAATATGCCAAAAATAAATAAATGTGCAATTATTAACGCTAGATTGATTGGTTACCAAAACCATGTGCCCAAGACCATTTACATCCTTGCTCATTGAGTTAAAGTTGACTCAACAATATTTAAGCATTAACTAATTAATTCCTATGTTAATAGTGGTAGATATTATTTATTTTCTTCTTAAAATAATTAATAACTATTAATAAACTATATATAAATGTTATATATATTGTTGTATACTTAATTAAAAATATTATACATATTGTTGTATATTTAATTAAACATATTATATATAAGAAGTCTACTTCCATATTTTATTTGTTTTGGATTTTTTGGTCACTTATTTTTTCCACATTCATATCCATATTCGTATCCGTACTCGAATTATGATACTATAGTTTACAGGTTATATTCATCGCTTTAATACTGCTATTCACGATTCCTCGATTCTCTTGTAGTATAGTGTCAACCAGCATTAAAACTCTAGCACCCCTACATCACAAATGCATCTCACAATCCAAAATTATTAGTCGAATTATGTGCCTTACAAATAAAAAGTATTGTTCTTATAGTATGGGGTTGAAGAGATCCGAAGAATATTGTGTCTATGTGTTGGGTCTTAATGAGGAAAAAATGAATATAAAAACAGGCGTAGCCGCGTGGGGCTTCAATAATTTTGAAGAATTGGTATAGAAATACAGATGTGGGTTCATAATCATCTGTAAACTAAAACACGCGTTGGTCCTTCAAATTCAAAAAAATAGATGTGGGTCGTTAATTAGGTGTAAACTAAACTAGCATTGAATCATATTACTAAGATTAATTAGGTGCAAATTAAACTAGCATCAACCATATTAGGATCTAGTGGTATTCATCATTGGATTTAATCTAATAATTATATCTAAGAGTTAATTTAATTTAGCTACTATAAAGCTTATACTATGCCTTATGCACATTAGGTCAACTCTGAGGTGACATATGGAGTTCAACCGTCACATAATTTGCACATTACCTAAGTGATTGCTCTTGGTGCATGGTTCCACTGCAAGCAATGTCAACTTGTCATTCTGAGAGATGGAGTTCATCTAAATTTATTTTAAGAGTTGTATCACTATTGGAACAATCTAATAGTTATCTAATATGACCACGATTAGAGTCAAAGCTAAGCTAATACTTGTAGAATTGTTGGAGTTAATTTAATATTAATTTAAAAGTTAATATATTGGTAATTGCAATTCAAGTAAAATTCATGATTGGAGTTGAAGGTAAGCTAATAGTTGTATCATCAATGTATTTAAGATAATAATTGAATAGTTGTATCTGATAATCGAATAGTTGAAACTGAAGTTTGCTTTTTCCAACTACCACGAATTGTACTTATCAGATATTAACTAAGCTATTTTTATTTTTTTTGAAATTGTTAATTATGAGTTAGTCTAACCTCCTTTAAAAAGAATAGAAAACCCAATTATATCTATATGGAAAACCTAAGCATGTAATATGAACTATATATTAGATAGATGTCCAACTACGAGATGCCGTAGTTTATTAGGAGTTTGCAAGAGTTATTAAGAGTTCCAAGTATTTTATTAGGAGTTTGACTCTTACGTGACTCACATTAGCTAGATTCCTAGATGCCAAATGGAGTTGGAATAAGCCTTAAGTCATTAGAGTTGAAGTTAAGCTAATAGTTGTACAATCATTGGAGTTAAACTAATAGTGTATCTAATATTTAAGCTAATAGTTATCCAATATAACTGTGATTAGATTTGAAGTTAAGCTAATAATTCTAGGATCATTGGAGTTAAGCTAATAGTTGTATCTAATAATCGATTGAGTTAAGCTAGAGTTGTATCTAATAATCAAATAGTTGACGATTAATTTTAATTTTTACAACTATCACTAACTGTACTTATCACATGTTAATTAAGCTATTTTTTCCTTTTTTCTAAAATGATTAATTATTAATGTTGAAGGACAGTCATAGAATCAATCTAGACAGTACACTTGTGTCATTCTTGTATAATCTTGGACTATGCCCATAGAATCAATCTGGACAGTACACTTGTCTCACTCACGTCCGTAGATGAAAAAGCATAGATGGTAGTCCATCCCCAAAATTTTGACATATATACACCTTCGACATAATGAGATGCCAAATGGAGTTGGACTAAGTCTTAAATGATTAGAGTTGAAGTTAAGCTAATAGTTGTAGAATCATTGGAGTTAAACTAGTAGTGTATCTAATAGTTAAGCTAATAGTTATCCAATATAACTGTGATTAGAGTTGAAGTTAAGCTAATAGTTGTATCTAATAATCGATGGAGTTAAGCTAGTAGTTGTATCTAATAATCAAATAGTTGAAGATCAATTTTAATTTTTACAACTATCACTAACTGTACTTATCACATGTTAAATAAGCTATTTTTCCTTTTTTTGAAATTATTAATTATTAATTTTGAACAACACCCATAGAATAAATGTAGACAGTACACTTGTCCCATTCTTGTTTAATCTTAGAAGAGCCCATAGAATCTATCTGGACAGTACACTTGTCTAACTCAGGTCAATATATGAAAAAGCATATATGGTAGTCCACCTTGAAAGTTCTAACATATATACACCTTCGATGTAAACATCTGTACGTGATTAACATTTTAAAAAATAAGGATATAAAAGTAGGCGCAAGTGTAAATTTATTAATTTCCTTCTTTTATTAAAGGTTTTTGGAAAAAAAAAAAAACTTAGTTCTTTGTTCATTTATTAAAGGGTTTTGGAAAATTGAAAAAAACCAATGTCCCTCTAATTTTCTCGGATGTGGGAGCGGGGAAAGGCAAGTTGGGGACGTGTGGAGACCACCCCAAAATTTAGGGAAATTCAAGGGGAAGAGAGACTATAATAATATCATAAATCTAGGTAATAACAATTTGTTCTCTATAAATATCCTTTAAGTTGCTTCTTGTAAATACAATCTAATTCTTCAATAATTCAACACACTTCAACATTGTGTACATCCATGGCATAGATGTTGTAATGGGGAAGTGTGACGAGAGTACCCTATTTGTTCGTGATTCTAGAGGGCATCACATAATTTGAGGATTTCAAGTCCAACATACAATTATGCAAGAGTGAATTATTAATCCTATAGCCGGATTCTATTCATCAATAGCACCCTGTTCCTGCCTCCTCTAGGATTTTAGCCTTTGCCTCTACCTTGAATCTCAAATTTGATGCTCGAATCCTATAATTACTCAACACCCTATAATTTTGATGAAACTTCGTAAACCAATCATTAAAATAAGGTAGAATTACAAAAAAAATCATTCTTAATAAGTGGTTTTGCTTGATTAAAGGGTGCATTTTGATTAAGGTCACGATAGAGGAGTTTAACAATCGACACCACCAACATCAAGGTACATAGTGAGGTTGATGTACTTGATTAAATGACAATCCATTAACCTCATACATGATAATGGTAATGTTAAAAATTTAAGTAAAAGGATAGAAAATAAAAGATAAGGAAAATGGTACTTTACTTACCATTTAAGAATTTAAAGAAAGGATAGAAAATTTAAGAATTTCATATTACCATTACCACTTGAGATCCTAGGAGTAAGAGTTTCACATTACCATTACTATTGGAGCACCTAGGATCCCCCCACTTCACGAGTCCGTGCTTCAAAATGGGGGGCTAGCTCCCCCTACGTTTCCCCAAGTTCCCCCAAATTGGGAGTGAGGGAAAATGTTTCGGAAGGAGCCGCAAGCCCAAGGGGTGTGCAGAGCAAGGGGGGGAAGTCCTAGATCTTGGGGTATCCTAGTGCAAGCTCCAAACCTTGGGGGCTAGTCCCAGTGGAACACTTGAAAAAAACATAGTTCTCTGTTTTTGTGGTATTAAACTGGAGTGAAAGTTTTACATTTTATTTTATGACCTCAAATGTAGTATAGCCTATCCTTGGCCATTAAGGCATCCGTTCTATCTTATAAAAAAACCATACTCCATCCTCTGCAAGAGAAAATCCATCCTGCCATCCTGGGTTATAAGACTATTATAGCCTCAATCTTGGGAGTGGTTAGAGAGATGGAGTTACTGGTTTGAAGAAGATGTAGTTCTTGTCAAGTAAATTGATTTTGGGCATGAAAGGAGATTTTCTTTTATATATAAGGGCATGATTATATGCAAAGCAATTGATTCTATCCATGAAAGGAGATTTTCTCGCATGATTCATGCAAAATTTTTTTATTTTTATTTTTGGTTATTATTGTTTGAATGTTATTCAAAGTACATGTGAGTTGTTCAATGGTATACGTTTTCTCTAAAAATGAGAATTATGTTTGTACATTGGTATATATAAACATATATATACTCTAAATGAGAATTCCAGCCTTAACAAAACTCTCTTGTACATTGGTATACATATATACATATATATACTCTAAATGAGAATTCCAGCCTTAACAAAACTCAAGTTTTTGATTGCAGATTTTTATTACGTGACCTTCACAAATTTTAGGTTTTTTAATTGCATATTTTTATTACGTGACCTTCACAAATTTTATGTTTTTAATTGCAAGTTTTCAATAACTAGCATATCTCTGTGATAGGATGTCATTTAACATTCATGGTCCTCTTTAAAATGCCCCCTGAAAAGGAAAGTCCCAAGTAACCTATATAAAGTATCTAAATTTAAGTTTAATTATCATTATCGACTCGGGTTATTAGCAGAATTACCGCCATTAAATTTTTTCCAAGAATTTTAATGAGGTGATTTGTGTGTATAAATGCATGCAGGCATAGAGTAACAATAGGATTCCTAGTGTTAAACATCGCGTGATTGTTAAAGGACAACAATCTTGTGTTTCCCTCGATTTTTTCAGAATGTTTCCAGATGAGATGGAAATAGACGCACCACCAGAGCTGGTGGACAATGAGAATCCACGATGTTATAGAGCTTTCCAATCTTCAAAATACTTGGCCTTTAAAAAACAAAAAATAGAACGAGGAAAGTGGGAAAACCCTCTTGACGCCTATGCTTCCAATGAGAAAGATGCCCACAGTGAACCTTATGTTGGTGTGGCTTATTTTAAATTTACTAAATCTTACCTTATTGTAGCTTAGAGTAAATTTACTAAAACCAAATAAATAAAAACAATATATCTTACATATACACGGTGGCAAGGCACTAAAACTGCCATCCTGAAACCCTAAAGTGGCAAGACTTTGGAACGACTAGCATTGAATCAATTTAATTTAAATATGTTGTTAACTTTACATAAAAACAAAACAAATGTGACAGTAATGGCTCTGTCCATGTCAGTTATGTATTTTCAGCCAGTGTCATATTAAATTGCTGGCAAGACTTTGAAATTGCAAGCATTAAGCATTTATAATTAAATGAGTTGTAAGCTTTCAGTATAATAAAACCTAAATGATTGTGAACTTTTTGTCTTAATGTAAGTAAGAAAGAAGGATGATGATGACGATGACGATGACAATGATGATGAACATTGACGGTGATGAGGAGGAGGAGGGGGATGATGACCATGATGATGATGATGAGGATGAGGGTGATGACGGTGATGATAAGGAGGAGGAGGAGGAGGACTATGATGATGATGATGAGGATGAGGGTGATGATTATGATGATGATGATGGTGACCATGATGATGATGATGAGGATGAGGGTGGTGATGACGATGATGATGATGTTGATGATGATGACGACGACGATGATGAAGACAATGATGTTGATGATGAGGAGGATGATGATGACCATGATGATGATTACGAGGATGAGGGTGATGATGATGATGAGGATGATGATGATGATGATGATGATGACGATGACTATGATGATGAACAATGATGGTGATGATGATGAGGAGGAGGATGATGATGATGACGATGATGATGACGACGATGATGAAAAATGATGGTGATGATGAGGAGGAGGAGAAGGATGACTATGATGATGATGATGAGGATGAGGGCGATGATGATGATGATGATGACCATGATGATGATGAGGATGATGATGGGGATGATGATGATGAGGATGATGGTGATGATGATGATGATGAGGATGACGATGATGATGAACAATGATGGTGATGATGAGGAGGAGTAGGATGATGACTATGGTGATGATGATGAGGATGAGGGTGATTATGATGATGAAGATGATGATGATGATGACGACGATGATGATGATGAACAATGATGGTGATGATGATGATGATAACGATGACGATGATGATGAGGGTGATGATGATGATGATGATGATGATGAGGATGATGATGATGATGATGATGATGATGATAATGATGATGATGATGATAATAAACAATGATGGTGATAAGGATGATGATGATGATGATGATGACGATGAGGGTGATGATGATGACGATGATGATGAGGAACAATGATGATGATGATGATAGGATTAGTTGAAAGTTTGCTTTGATTTTATTTTCAAGCATTTGTAATGGAATGGTGATGATGAACAATGATGATGATGAGGAGGAGGATGATGACAATGATTATGATGAGGATGATGATTATGATGATTATGATGATGATGATGATGATGGCTATGGCTATGATGATGATTATGATGATTATGACTATGATAGTAATGAGATTTCACCCGCTTATTATAAATACTAATTTCTAAATCTTGAAAACTGTCGAAATATTTAATACACATATAAACACTCATTACACTGATGGCCACACACTTGTTTGAAGATTCCTGGTACCAGATGATCTGTTTTATTCTATGGAATGTACATTTGTAGACATCGATGAAGAACCATCCAACCCACATATCTCTCTTGTCCCCCCCTCATATATCTCCCATAACCATCCCTCCCTTCTCCTTATATTTCTCCTCTCTTCATCCCCCCCATATATGTCCCCTACTAGAGTTGAACTTAAGCTAATAGTTCTAGAATTATTGGAGTTAAATTGAGGTAAATATCTTTACGATAGTGCATCAAGATGAGGTTGACGGTCTTCAAGTCTTAAGTAAGACTAGAAACTGGGTGGAGATGAAGCATGTGCCCAATTCATTCATCATATTCACATGAGATACTTTACAGGTTATATTCATTCATTCTCTAGTCTTTCTATTCGCTATTCTTCGCTTCTAGTGCAGTGTCAAATGGCATTAGAAACCCCTGCATCTCACAATCTCAAATTAATTAGTCGAATTGTATGGAAGTGATCCGAAGAATGTTGTGGGTTATGTGCCTATTCATAACGAGAAAAATACTAAAAATCATAGATGGTAGTCCATCCCCAAAAATTCTAACATATATACACCTTCGACATAACGAGATGCCAAATGGAGTTGGACTAAGTATTAAATGATTAGAGTTGAAGTTAAGCTAATAGTTGTAGAATCATTGGAGTTAAATTAGTAGTGTATCTAATAGTTATCCAATATAACTGTGATTAGAGTTGAAGTTAAGCTAATAATTCTAGAATTATTGGAGTTAAGCTAATAGTTGTATCTAATAATTGATGGAGTTAAGCTAGTAGTTGTATCTAATAATCAAATAGTTGAAGATCAATTTTAATTTTTACAACTATCACTAACTGTACTTATCACATGTTAAATAAGCTATTTTTTCCTTTTTTTTGAAATTATTAATTATTAATTTTGAACGACACCCATAGAATCAATCTAGAAAGTACACTTGTCTCATTCTTGTTTAACCTTGGAAGAGCCCATAGAATCAATCTGGACAATAAACTTGTCTCACTCAGGTCCGTAGATGAAAAAGCATAGATGGTAGTCCACCCAAAAAATTCTAACATATATACACCTTCGGCGTAAACATCTGTACGTGATTAACATTTTAAAAAATAAGGATAAAAGAGTAGGCGTAGGTGTAAATTTATTAAGGTCCTTCTTTTATTAAAGGTTTTTGGAAAATTTAAAAAAAAACTTAGTTCTTTGTTCATTTATTAAAGGGTTTTGGAAAATTGAAAAAAACCAATGTCCCTATAATTTTCTCGGACGTGGGAGTGGGGAAAGGAAAGTTGGGGACGCGTTGAGACCACCGCAAATTTGAGGGAAATTAAACGGGAAGAGAGACTATAATAATATCATAAATCTAGGTAATAACAATTTGTTCTCTATAAATATCGTTTAAGTTGCTTCTTGTAAATACAATCTAATTCTTCAATGATTCAACACACTTCAACATTGTGTACATCCATGGAATAGATGTTGTAATGGGGAAGTGTGACAAGAGTACCCTATTTCTTTGTGATTCTAGAGGGCATCACATTATTTGAGAATTTCTAGTCCAACATACAATTATGCAAGAGTGAATTACTAATCCTATAGCCAGATTCTATTCATCAATAGCACCTTGTGCCTGCCTCCTCTAGGGTTTTAGCCTTTGCCTCTACCTTGAATCTCAAATTTGATGCTCGAAGGACATTACTCAACACCCTACATATTTGATGAAACTTCGTAAACTAATCATTAAAATAAGGTCGAATTAGAAAAAAAATCATGATTAATAAGTGGTTTTGCTAGATTAAAGGGTGCATTTTGATTAAGGTCATGATAGAGGAGTTTAACAATCAACACCACCAACATCAAGGTACATAGAGAGGTTGATGTCCTTGATTAAATGAGAATCCCTTAACCTCATACATGAGAATGGTAATGTTAAAAATTTAAGTAAAAGGATAGAAAATAAAAGATAAGGAAAATGCCACTTTTACTTACCATTTAAGAATTTAAAGAAAGGATAGAAAATTTAAGAATTTCATATTACCATTACCACTTTAGCTCCTAGGAGTAAAATTTTCAAATTACCATTACTATTGGACCACCTAGGAGCCCCCCACTTCACTAGTCCGTGTTTGAAAATGGGGTCTAGCTCCCCCTACTTGTCCCTAAGTTACCCCAAATTGGGAGTGAGAGAAAATGTTTCAGAAGGGGCCACAAGTCCAGGGGGTGTGGGGAACAAGGGGGGGAATATCTAGACCTTGGGGGCTAGTCCCAGTGGAACACTTGAAAAAAACATAGTTCTCTGTTTTTTTGGCATTAAACTGGAGTGAAAGTTTTGAATTTTATTTTATGACCTAAAATGTAGTATAGCCTCTCCTTGGCCATCAAGGCATCCATCTTGTCTTATAAAATAACCATACTCCATCATCTGCAAGAGAAAATCCATCCTGGCATCTTGGGTTATAAGACTATTATAGCCTCAATCTTGGGAGCGGTTAGAGAGATGGAGTTATTGGTTTGAAGAAGATGTAGTTCTTGTCAGGTAAATTGATTCTCGGCATGAAAGGAGATTTTCTTTTATATCTAAGGGCATGATTATATGCAAAGCAACTGATTTTGGCCATGAAAGGAGCTTTTATGGCATGATTCATGCAAAGCATTTTTATTTTTAGTGAAAAGAAAATGAGAAATGCTTAATATTTGGTTATTATTGTTTGAATGTTATTCAAAGTACATGTGAGATGTACAGTGGTATACTTTTTCTCTAAAAATGAGAATTCTATTTGTACATTGGTATATATATACTCTAAATGAGAATTCCAGCCTTAACAAAAGTTTGTTGTACACTGGTATATATATATACATATATATAGTCTAAATGAGAATTCCAGCCTTAACAAAACTTAAGTTTTTAATTGCAGATTTTTATTATGTGACCTTCGCAAATTTTAGGTTTTTTAATTGCAGATTTTTATTATGTGACCTTCACAAATTTTAGGTTTTTAATTGCAAGTTTTCAATAACTATCATATCTCTGTGATAGGATGTCATTTAAAATTCATGGTCCTGTTTAAAATGCCCCCTGAAAAGGAAAGTCCCAATTAACCTATATCAAGTATCTAAATTTAAGTTTAATTATCATTGTTGACCTTGGTTATTAATAGAATTACCGCCATAAAATGTTTGCAAAGAATTTTAATTAGATGATTTGTGTGTATAAATGCATGTAGGCATGGAGTAACAACAGGATTCCTAGTGTTAAACATCGCGTGATTGCTAAAGGACAACAATCTCGTGTTTCCCTGGCTTTTTTCAGAATGTTTCTAGATGAGATAGAAATAGATGCACCACAAGAGCTGGTGGAAAATGTGAATCGATGATGTTATAGAGATTTCAAATATTCAAAGTACTCGGCCTTTAAAAAACAACAAATAGAACGAGGAAAATGGGAAAACCCTCTTGACGCCTATGCTGCCAATGAGCAAGATGCCCATACTGAACCTTAGGTTGGTGTGGCTTATTTTGAATTTACTAAATCTTACCTTACTGTAGCTTAGAGTAAATTTACTAAAAACAAACAAATAAAAACAATATATCTTACATATGCACGGTGGCAAGGCACTAAAACTGCCATCCTGAAACCTTAAAGTGGCAAGACTTTGGAACGATTAGCATTAAATAATTTAATTTGAATACGTTGTTAACTTTACATAAAAACAAAACAAATGTGACCGTAATGGCTCTGTCCATGTTGGTTATGTATTTTTAGCCAATGTCATATTAAATTGTTGGAAAGACTTTGAAATTGCGAGCATTAAGAATTTATAATTAAATGATTTGTAAGCTTTCAGTATAGTTAAACCTAAATGATTGTGAACTTTTCATCTTAATGTAAGAAAGAAAGAAGGATGATGATGATGATGACAATGACGATGGTGATGAACAATGATGGTGATGAGGAGGAGGAGGAGGATGATGACCATGATGATGATGACGAGGATGAGGGTGATGGCGACGATGGTGATGAGGATGAGGGTGATGACGACGACGACAATGATGATGATGATGAAAATGATGATGAACAATGATGGTGATGATAAGGAGGAGGAGGAGGAGGAGGACTATGATGATGAGGGTGACCATGATGATGATGATGACCATGATGATGATGATGAGGATGAGGGTAGTGATAATTATGGTGATGATGATGATGATGATGATGATGATGATGATGACCATGATGATGATGACGAGGATGAGGGTGATGATGATGATGATGATGATGATGATGATGATGATGATGATGATGATGAGGATGATGATGATGATGATGATGATGATGATGAATATGATGATGAACAATGATGGTGATGATGATGAGGAGGAGGATGATGACTATGATGATGATGATGAGGATGAGGGTGGTGATGATGGCAACAATGATGATGAGGATGAGGGTGATGACGAGGATGAGGGTGATGATGATGATGATGAACAATGATGGTCATGATGATGATGAGGAGGAGGATGACTATGATGATGATGATGAGGATGAGGGTGATGATGATGACAATGATGACCATGATGATGATGAGGATGATGATGGTGATGATGATGATGATGAGGATGATGACAATGATGATGATGACGATGATGACGATGGTGATGAACAATGATGGTGATGATGATGATGACTATGGTGATGATGATGAGGATGAGGGTGTTGATGATGATGATGATGATGATGATGAGATGATGATGATGATGGTGACGATGACGATGATGATGATGATGAGGAGGATGATGACTATGGTGATGATGATGAGGATGAGGGTGATGATGATGATGATGATGATGATGATGAGCATGATGATGATGATGATGACAATGACGATGATGATGATGATGAACAATAATGGTGATGATGGTGACGATGATGATGACGACGATGATGAGGATGACGGTGATGATGATGATGATGACGACGATGACGAAAATAATGAACAATGATGAGGATGAGGATGAGGATGAGGATGATGATGATGATGATGACAATGATGATGAGGAACGATGATGATGATGATGATGATGACAATGATGATGAGGAACGATGATGATGATGATGATAGGCTTAGTTGAAACTTTTCTTTGATTTTATTTTCAAACATTTATAATGGAATGGTGATGATGAACAATGATGATGATGATGACAATGATTATGATGAGGATGATGACTATGATGATGATGATGATGACTGCGTTGATGATGATGATGGACAATGATGGTGATGATGATGATGATGATGACGATGATGATCACAATGATGATGACGATGATGATGATCATAGCGATAATGATGATGATGATGATCACGATGGCTATGGCTATGATGATGATTATGATGATGATGACGATGATAGTAATGAGATTTCACCCGCTTACTATAAATACTAATTACTAAATCTTGAAAACTGTTGAAATATTTAATACAGATATAAACACTCATTACATTGATGGCCACACACTTGTTTGAAGATTCTTGGTACCAGATGATCTATTCTATTTTATATGTATTTTATGGACTATACATTTGCATACATCGACAACTAACCATCCACTCCACATATCTCTCCCATACCCCCCTCATATATCTCCCATAACCACCCCTCC
>LPNX010979947.1:79904-114803 GCA_001517045.1 Pseudotsuga menziesii | reverse complement strand
ATAAATAGTGTTGCACTAGGCCCATATGTCCTTTATATGTCTGCAAGATTTTATCCCAAATTGACATCATTTACCTCATATATTGCTGCACCCGCACAAACATTTATGTTAAGATGTGCTGAAAATTTGAAAACCCAATTTCACGGAAACTAATTTTATAATCATTTACACACATTTGTTTGCATAAATGCTATATTACACATAGTGTTGTATATTTAATTAAAAATATTATATATAAGAAGTCTACTTCCGTATTTTATTTGTTTTGGATTTTTTGGTCACTTATTTTTTCCACATTCATATCCATATTTGTATCCGTACTTGAATTATGATACTATAGTTTACAGGTTATATTGATCGCTTTAACCTTGCTATTCACGATTCCTCGATTCTCTTCTAGTACATCGTCAACCAGCATTAAAAATCCGGCACCCGTACATCCCAAATGCATCTCACAATCCAAAATTATTAGTTGAATTGTGTGCCTTACAAATAAAAAGTATTGTTCTTACAGTACGGGGTTGAAGAGATCCGAAGAATATTGTGTGTGTGTGTTGGGTCTTAATGAGGAACAAATGAATATAAAAACAGGTGTAGCTGCGTGGGGCTTCAATAATTTTGAAGAATTGGTATAGAAATACAGATGTGGGTTCATAATCATCTGTAAACTAAAACACGCGTTGGTCCTTCAAATTCAAAAAAATAGATGTGGGTCATTAATTAGGTGTAAACTAAACTAGCATCAATCATATTACTAAGATTAATTAGGTGTAAATTAAAGTAGCATCAACCATATTAGGATCTAGTGTTATTCATCTTTGGATTTAAGCTATTAATTATATCTAATAGTTAATTTAATTTAGTTACTATAAAGCTTAGACTATGCCTTATGCACATTAAGTCGACTCTGAGGTGCGATATGGAGTTCAACCGTCACATAATTTGCACATTACCTAAGTGATTGTTCTTGGTGCATGGTTTCACTGCAATCAATGTCAACTTGTCATTCTAAGAGATGGAGTTCATCTAAATTTATTTTAATAGTTGTATCACTATTGGAACAATCTAATAGTTATCCAATATGACCGCGATTAGAGTTGAAGTTAAGCTAATACTTGTAGAATCATTGGAGTTAATGTAATATTTACCCAATATAATAGTGATTAGAGTTGAAGTTAAACCAATAACTATAGAATCATTGGAATTAAGTAACTAGTTGTATCTAATAGTTAATTTAAAAGTTAATATATTGGCAATTGCAATTCAAGTAAAAGTCATGATTGGAGTTGAAGGTAAGCTAATAGTTGTATCATCAATGTATTTAACATAATGATTGAATAGTTGTATCTAATAATCAAATAGTTGAAACCGAAGTTTGCTTTTTCCAACTACCACGAATTTTACTTATCAGATGTTAACTAAATTATTTTTAATTTTTTTGAAATTGTTAATTATGAGTTAGACTAACCTCCTTTAAAAAGAATAGAAAACCTAATTATATCTATATGGAAAACCTAAACATGTAATATGAACTATATATTATCTAGATGTCCAACTACGATATGCTGTAGTTTATTAGGAGTTTGGAAGAGTTATTAGGAGTTCCAACTATTTTATTAGGATTTCGACTCTTACATGACTCACATTAGCTAGATTCCTAGATGCCAAATGGAGTTGGAATAAGACTTAAGTCATTAGAGTTCAAGTTAAGCTAATAGTTGTACAATCATTGGAGTTAAACTAATAGTGTATCTAATATTTAAGCTAATAGTTATCGAATATATCTGTGATTAGAGTTGAAGTTAAGCTAATAATTCTAGAATCATTGGAGTTAAGCTAATAGTTGTATCTAATAATTGATTGAGTTAAGCTAATAGTTGTATCTAATAATCAAATAGTTGACGATTAATTTTAATTTTTACAACTATCACTAACTGTAATTATCAATGTTAATTAAGCTATTTTTTTCTTTTTTTGAAATTTTTAATTATTAATTTTGAACGACAATCATAGAATCAATCTAGATAGTACACTTGTGTCATTCTCGTTTAATCTTGGACAACGCCCATAGAATCAATCTCGACAGCACACTTGTCTCACTCACGTCCGTAGATAAAAAAGCATAGATGGTAGTCCATCCCCAAAATTCTAACATATATACACCTTCAACGTAACTAGATGCCAAATGGAGTTGGACTAAGTGTTAAATGATTAGAGTTGAAGTTAAGCTAATAGTTGTAGAATAATTGGATTTAAACTAGTAGTATAACTAATAGTTAAGCTAATAGTTATCCAATATAACTGTGATTAGAGTTGAAGTTAAGCTAATAATTCTAGAATTATTGGAGTTAAGCTAATAGTTGTATCTAATAATTGATGGAGTTAAGCTAGTAGCTTTATCTAATAATCAAATAGTTGAAGATCAATTTTAATTTTTACAACTATCACTAACTGTACTTATCACATGTTAAATAAGCTATTTTTTCCTTTTTTTGAAATTATTAATTATTAATTTTGAGCTACACCCATAGAATCAATCTAGATAGTACACTTGTCTCATTCTTGTTTAATCTTGGACGAGCCCGTAGAATCAATATGGAGAGTACACTTGTCTCATTAAGGTCCGTAGATGAAAAAGCATAGATGGTAGTCCACCCCGAAAATCCTAACATATATACACCTTCGGCATAAACATTTGTACGTGATTAAAATTTTAAAAAATAAGGATAAAAAAGTAGGCACATGTGTAAATTTATTAAGGTCCTTCTTTTATTAAAGGTTTTTGGAAAATTAAAAAGAAAACTTAGTTCTTTGTTCATTTATTAAAGGGTTTTGGAAAATTGAAAAAAACCAATGTCCCTCTAATTCTCTCGGAGGTGGGAGTGGGGGACGTGTGGAGACCACCCCAAATTTTAGGGAAATTCAAGGGGAAGAGAGACTATAATAATATCATAAATCTAGGTAATAAGAATTTGTTCTCTATAAATATCGTTTAAGTTGCTTCTTGTAAATACAATCTAATTCTTCAATGATTCAACACACTTCAACATTGTGTACATCCATGGCATAGATGTTGTATTGGGGAAGTGTGACCAGAGTACCCTATTTCTTCATGATTCCACATGGCATCACATTATTTGAGGATTTCAAGTCCAACATACAATTATGCAAGAGTGAATTATTAATCCTATAGCCGGATTCTATTCATCAATAGCACCCTGTGCCTTCCTCCTCTAGGATTTTAGCCTTTGCCTCCACCTTGAATCTCAAATTTGATGCTCCAAGGACATTACTCAACACCCTACAATTTTAATGAAACTTGGTAAACCAATCATTAAAATAAGGTAGAATTAGAAAAAAAATTCATGGTTAATAAGTGGGTTTGCTTGATTAAAGGGTGCATTTTGATTAAGGTCACCATAGAAGAGTTTAACAATCAACACCACCAACATCAAGGTACATAGAGAGGTTGATATCCTTGATTAAATGACAATCCCTAAACCTCATACATGATAATGGTAATGTTAAAAATTTAAGTAAAAAGATAAGGAAAATGCCACTTTTACTTACCATTTAAGAAATTAAAGAAATGATAGAAAATTTAAGAATTTCATATTACCATTACCACCTGAGCTCCAAGGAGTAAGAGTTTCACATTACCATTACTACTGGAGCACCTAGGGGCCCCCACTTCACGAGTCCGTGCTTCAAAATGGGGGGCTAGCTCCCCCTACTTTTCCCCAAGTTCCCCCAAATTGGGAGTGAGTGAAAATGTTTCGGAAGGAGCAGCAAGCCCAGGGGGTGTGGGGAGCTAGGGGGAAGCTCTAGACCTTGGGGGCTCCCAGTGCAAGCTCCACACCTTGGGGGCTAGTCCCAGTGGAACACTTGAAAAAAACATAGTTCTGTGTTTTTGTGGCATTAAACTGGAGTGAAAGTTTTGCATTTTATTTTATGACCTAAAATGTAGTATAGCCTATCCTTGGCCATCACGGCATCCATTCTGTCTTATAAAACAGCCATACTCCATCGTCTGCCAGAGAAAATCCATCCTGCCATCCTGGGCTATAAGACTATTATAGCCTCAATCTTGGGAGCGGTTAGAGATATGGAGTTACTGGTTTGAAGAAGATGTAGTGCTTGTCAGGTAAATTGATTCTGGGCATGAAAAAAGATTTTCTTTTATATATAAAGGCATGATTATATGCAAAGCAATTGATTTTGGCCATGAAAGGAGCTTTTCTGGCATGATTCATGCAAAGAATTTTTATTTTTAGTGAAAAGAAAATGAGAAATGCTTAATATTTGGTTATTATTGTTTGAATGTTATTCAAAGTACATGTGAGTTGTACAGTGGTATACTTTTTCTCTAAAAATGAGAATTCTGTTTGTACATTGGTATATATATACATATATATACTCTAAATGAGAATTCCAGCCTTAACAAAACTTAAGTTTTTAATTGCAGATTTTTATTACGTGACCTTCACAAATTTTAGGTTTTTTAATTGCAGATTTTTATTGCGTGACCTTCACAAATTTTAGGTTTTTAATTGCAAGTTTTCAATAACTAGCATATCTCTGTGATAGGATGTCATTTAACATTCATGGTCCTGTTTAAAATGCCCCCTGAAAAGGAAAGTCCCGATTAACCTATATCAAGTATCTAAATTTAAGTTTAATTATCATTGTCGACCCTGTTTATTAACAGAATTACCGCCATTAAATTTTTGCCAAGAATTTTAATCAGATGATTTGTGTGTATAAATGCATGCAGGCATGGAGTAACAACGGGATTCCTAGTGTTAAACATCGCGTGATTGTTAAAGGACAACAATCTCGTGTTTCCCTGGCTTTTTTCAGAATGTTTCCAGATGAGATGGAAATAGATGCACCACCAGAGCTGGTGGACAATGAGCATCCACGACGTTACAGAGCTTTCCAATCTTCAAAATACTTGGCCTTTAAAAAACAACAAATAGAAGGAGGAAAGTGGGAAAACTTTCTTGACGCCTATGCTGCCAATGAGCAAGATGCCTACAGTGAACCTTAGGTTGGTGTGGCTTATTTTAAATTTACTAAATCTTAGAGTAAATTTACTAAAAACAAATAAATAAAAACAATATATCTTACATATACGCGGTGGCAAGGCACTAAAACTGCCATCCTGAAACGCTGAAAGAAGTAGCTGTTAAACTCTATTTTATAGAGATATTTTTCATTTATTATATATTTTATATGAACAATTTTCATTTATTATAAAACTTATATGAACAATTTTCATTTATTATATAGTTTTTAATTAGAGATTTTTAATTTATTATATAAATTTTAATTAGATAGCAATTTTTTTATGGTTAAAATTGTCAATGGATCAAGGTTTTTTTATTATTGTACTTAGATTATACAATCTCAACCGTTTATATTTGTAATATTAATAATTTTTATCAATTTTTTACATAAATACAAATTAAAAAAGTTTAATCTTAACCTATTTAAAGTATTATTAATCACTATATCCACTCTAGAATGATGAATTCTTTTCAGATAAAAACAAGTGTCTCAATGACAATAAGTATTAAAAGTTTGGCATGCAAGATACTAGGCAAAAGGCATGATGTCAGTCAAATATATTTATATTTTTACTTTTTATCAGATAAAAGAAAAAAACAATAAAAACTTTTTTTTATAATGCCATAATCCTAAAATTTGATGAGTAGACTATTTTCCCAATTCTGACCCTTCTAACTGGCCATTATGTTGTCCCTATGCTGTGTGTATTTTGGATTGTGAAATATTTGTTTAACATCAATACAAATGTGTATTTTGGATTGCAAAACATTTGTTTTACAAGAATAAGATTGTTATCTGTATCAAACTAGAAGAAATGTTAAAGAAATTGAAAGCGTTTTATTGTTTAGATCAATAATATGAAGAATTCTTGTTACTTAACTACTTTAAATAACCTCGATGTTAGCTTGTTGATAGGTTCATAGAATGCAGTAAGTCTATTGATATATAATATTTTTAAGTTGATAGGCGTATATATGTTAGAATCTTAGGGTGGAAAACTATCTATGCTTTTTCATCTAGCTACTAGAATGAGACAAGTGTAGTGTCTAGATTGATTTTATGGGTGTCGTCCAAGGTTAAACAATAATAAGACAAGTGTATTGTCCAGATTGATTCTATGGCCATGGTCCAAAATTAATAATTAATCATTTCAAAAAAATAAAAAAATAAATTAATAGATTATTAGATACAACTACTAGATTAACTCCATCCATTATTAGATACAACTATTAACTTAACTCCAACTCTAGAACTATTAGCTTAACTTCAACTCTAATCACAATTATATTAGATAGCTATTAGCTTAACCTCTAATCACTTAAGGCTTACTCCAAATGCATTTAAGAGTCTAGCGAATGTGCACTCATGTAAGAATAGAACTGTTATTAAACTCCTCCAAACTCTTAATAAACTCATGCATCTGGTAGTTGGGCATCTAGCTAATATAGACTTAGTATTAATAAACTCATGCATTTGGTAATTGGGCATCTAGCTAATATAGACTTAGTATTACATGTTTAGGTTTTTCATAAAGATATAATTAGGTTTTCTCTTTTTAAAGGAGGTTAGGATAAATAGTTGGGAGTCGAGTTAATATACATAAGGCTTAGTCTAACTCCATTCGGAGGTTAACAGACTAGAAGTTGTTATATTATCTACAATAGTTTTATTTTAACTTTTAAAATAACTTATTAGATAAAACTATTAGCTTAATTCTAATGATCATAGAGTATGTGCTTGACTTTAACCATGAGCTTAAGAAACCTAAACTAAGTGGGTGTTATATTAGGTTAACTATTAGATACAAGTAATTGACGCATTTTTTAGGAAATGAAACATTATCAATGTATCAAATATATACCTTTTGTTAGTATTCCAAACATATTAATCTTAATAATATGGTTGTTGCTAGTTATTTTCTAAATTGGATTGCATTTTCTAACTTTAATGGAAATAAAAACTATAACTGAAATATTGTGAATAACTTATTATTATTTCTTAATTTGTTTTTCTGAACTGCTATGTGCTAAGATGACAAAATTCTTTGTTTCGAACCTTTGCTTTCTATAAAAATGGAATGGCAAGGAATTCCTTAAATTAAGGTAAAGACGGAATGCACCTTTATAAGGACAATCGCAGTAGGATCATATGTGTGCTAAAATCACTTTTCTGCTAGGTGCTAACTTGTCCAAGATTTCATGCATTATTCAAAGGTTTATTAGAAAGCCGAGAGACCCTAAATATTAATAAATATAATTGGTTTGATTAAAGGGTTAAATTTACGGTTACAGTTCATGGTATTTGGTAATTTATGATATTGGTTTATAGTATTGTGTATGAAGAAGACTATTTGAACAACTTCATTGTAAGGTGTTTAAGGAGGCTACTTGCTCGAGTGTAACGTGTAATAATGAAATGAGCCATGTCTTGAACACATATTAATGAAAAAGAATAGATATTAATAGGTTTATTATAGTTGGTATTTCAATATGTGTCCGTGACTACATTTAAATAAATAATCGAAAGGATTAATACATAAATATTAATATAATATTTATTGTTTATTTTAATATTTGCTTCAATATTCATTTAATTATTCAAAGTACTAGGTAAGGCGATAGAGGAGGTAATTACATCACCTATGACATTGGTTAATATTTCATTATGGTTATTATATTGTTATACAACAATGAACATTGTTATTCAATGTTCATCACAAAGTGATCTCAAGTGTTAGTATAGGGATTAAAGTTTCAACTTATAAATAAAAAACTATTATAAATCAAATTTTATAAGTAGATTTGTGTGTGAATGCATCACTTATGTTATTGGTTCATATTTTATTATGATTATTATTGTGCTATACAACATTAAACAATGTTATTACATGTTCATCACAAAGTGATCACCATTATGAGTATATACACCAATATAGATTCATGTTAACCCCTAATCTATCAAAAACCAAGATAGATCCAATTTATTGAGGTGTAATTTTTTATCATAATTTTTTCATATGCCAAAAAAAATTACAAATTGAGAAATTTGATCCCTCTTGATCCTTGATAGATCAAGGTTTAAGATGGATCTATACTCATTTTTTAATATTTTATTTTATAATTAGACATGGTTATTTTTAATTATTTTTTTTATCTTATTTGAATTTTTTTATTTTATGAGGTGATATGAATTTGATTACTTATGTATTATTATTATTATTATTATTATTATTGGTAATGTTACATTACATTATGTGAAGTGAAAACATATATGTCATATTGGGATGTAGAGCATCTCTTTCTTTTACTTAAAAAATTAAAGTATCAACTTGTAAATCAAACATCACAACTACTTGTTACATCCAAAAGTTGTTATGTGACAACATATTCGTGATATTGGGATGTAGAACACCCCTTTCTTCTAGGTGAAATTAAAGTATCAACTTATAAATCAAACATCACAACTACTTGCTGCATCCAAAAACATTTATGTTATAATGACTATATTTTGTAATACAAAAATGACTAAATCTCTATACATCCATTGGTGTATCTTGAGATACCACAAAAACTCATAATCATAATCATAATACAACATCAAAATGTATATAATTGACAAAGATTAATCTCATAAAGATGAACACTATTGAGATATCATGATCTCATAGCATTAGAGACTAATGTTAATAGTTGTACATGTTCCAATGTCATGTTGGAAAAACAATCAAATACATGCATGGATCCATCTGACATCGCAAAAAAAAAATCAACATGAAAAAACAACTTTTCTATTAATGAAAAGTCGTATCCACATATTACATATAATCCTCCAAAAAAATTTCAGTTGCTTCCCCCATTGAAAAGAGAAACATTATCAGACCCATCAAGAAACACATTTTCATCGAAACTATACAATCCATTAGAGATTTCCAAAAAAAATATCGAAAAGTATCTAAAGAAACCATAAGGTCACCACCAACCCAAAACAAAACCCTTTTGAAACAAACTCAAAACATCCCTAGAAGTCAACAAAAATAAATCAACTAGAGCTAGAAAAAATTCAAACTTCCAGCTCTGTACTATTTCCCCAGAAATAAATATCGGAACATGATTTTTCCATCCATAGGACCCAAATCCTTTTTCAAGAGGCTGTCAACTTCCACATTAATTTTTTTTTAAATATGTTGAAATGATAAAAAGGAAAAGTCCTTCATCAATGTCCTGATGCTTTTCATCCAATGTTGTAAAACAATATAATTAACCTGAGCAAGCCCCTTTGCCAAGTTTATAATAACTTGAGAATCTCCCAAAATATGCAGCAAGGGAAGACCCCAATATATTTCACAATAAAATAAAACCCATAAAGCCACCAATTCAGCTCTAGTGTTCATACATTTTCCTTCTTTCATCCATCACTTAAAAACTAAATCCCTTCCAACCTTTAAAACCATTCTAGCACCGCATACACCTTTCATCGCTACTCCATAAAAAAAACCAACATGATACTCCAACACAATAGAAGGAAAAGAGCAAATTTTGAGATTCCTAGAGCAATTTTCTTTGTTCCATTCATAAAAGGAAGAAATAAACTTTGAGCAAATAAAATATGCATTCTAAGTTTGATTATGAAAAATCGATATGTTTCTAGCGTTCCAAAATTCCCACTGCATGAAACAAAAAATATATCTGAAAAAGTTTTGCCCATCATACCACTGTTGTAAATTTTCCTCCATCAATTCACCATTGACATGTGTTCCAAGATAAAATGATTCATCAATAAATACCATAATTCCTTGAAAAAATAAACTCACTAAAAATATTACTAACATATTCAACTTTCACTTTACACATAATACATCTCCCGGGACCTCCAAAACCCCTCCTCTACGAAACATCCTAGGTGAGGATATTTATTTTTAAGCATAACCAAATAAATAATTTGATTTTTAAAGGAACCGTTCCTTTCCAAAGCCACTTTGTCCACAAAACATTACCATCAATACTACCTTTCATAACCATAGAATGATAAGCCAACATAGCAGTCATCGATCCATTCTTTTTATTATAAACCCAAACCAACTTGTGAGGATTATCACACAGATTTATACTTCCTTGATAAATTTTGGATACATACAAGTTCCATTCCAAATCATTGTTTCCATCCATGCCCAAATCCAGCAATCGAGCCCATCTTTGCATAATACTCAATCCTCCCAAATGGATCCACTTTAAAATAGAGATACGTTTTTAATGAAGTTCAAACACTAGCTCCTGTGAAAACCTATAATAAACTTCCAAACCACAAATAGGATCAATCCCTAAATAAATTTAAATTCCCCTACCAACATACCAACTTATGCCATCATTTATAACTGGAAGAATATTCCTAAATCTACTCGAGATTGCCGACTGTGATTTCTTCTTTAATAAATCTCCTCTAAACCATAGATATGGATCCAAACCTTTTTAGGTATTTTGACTTTATAAGCTTCCCCCACAACCCAGTATTGAACAAACATCGCCATAAATTTTTTGCACATAAAGAGAGATTAAACTTTCACAAATTTTTGATCCTCGATTCCCCCAAACCACGATCTAGTGACACACTCTCCCATGAAGAAAGATGAACCTTTGAAAACTCCATTCTACCCGACCACATAAAATATAGCAAATTTTCTCTTATCTAAGAGATGATAGAAGGCGGAACCAAAAATAGAGAAAACCAATAAACATGTATTCCTTGAAGCACAAAGGTCACCAAAGTAAGCCTTCCCCCAAGAGAAATCCAACGAAAGGACAAATTATTAACTATTCATTGAATTCTTTTTATAATACATTCACAATATTTTGTTCGATAGCCATTGGGTTTCAAATGAAAACCCAGATATTTAAATCCATCGTCCATACTCTCTTCTTTATACAAAAATAGCCTTGATATAAAATCTTTGAGAGACAAGTCATCACAAAAACATGAAAAAAAATATTTTTTATCACTCACCTCCAAACCCAAAGCATTATAGAATATCTTTATTATATTATGCAGGTATCTCCATTTTTCTATAAAATCACCCCCAACAATAACAACATCATCTACGAACAAAAGATGAGTGACATAGACAACTCTTGAAAATTTTAACCCAAAAAACTTATTTTGATTCCTTGCCTCTTGAATAAGTAACTTGAGACTTTGAATAGATAATATAAATAGATAAGGAGAAAGAGGGAAGCCCTGTCAAATACCTCCACTTTGAAAAAATCCGACGGAACACCATTTACGAGTACAACCAATCTAGCCGACATTATGCAACCCATAATCAACGCAACAATATCATAAGATAGCCCAATATGAACAAGAATTAGCCTTAAAAATATTAATCCAATGTGTCATAATCCTTATACAGATCCAATTTGAGAGAAAAAAAAAACAATTTTCTTTTGACTTTTAACAGAATGTAAACTCTTTTGTGTTATCCCTATAGCATTTGTAATCTTCCTTTCTGGTAAAAAAACAAATTTCTCTTATGATATAAATTTATCCAGTAAAGGCTTCAATCTCTGAGCAATGAGTTTTGTGATAATTTTGTATAATAGATTATAGAGACAAATTGGTTGAAAATCATTAAAAGTATGAGGTTGATCATTTTTAGGGATAAGGGTTAGATAAGTTGAATTTAAAACCTCATGGATCTTACCATGTCTTCGAGTTTCTTTAACCGCTTCAGAAATCTCATGCCCAAATAGATACAAACAAATGCAAATAGAACTCCATCGTCCAACCATTAGGAATGAGACTTTTGTCCTTTGCAAACATATTCAAATTATTTTTTACCTCTTCTAGAGTAATTGGATTTCCAATTTGTTAACACTCAGAATGCACCCAGGTTGCAAAATGTAAATCCCAAAGGTAACAGCAAAAACCACTTCAGAAAAAAACTAGCTTTCCTTTCAGAGAAGGATCTCTCAAGTATAAGTTTAACAAGGCCAGATATAAAATCAATACTTAAACATCATATAGGTGTTTGAAATGATACACATAATCATTGGGCAATGGAGTCAAAATACATAAAAATATCACAAGGTCGCATGCATGAGATTTCATCAAAGGAAAGATAACCACTCAATTACAGTCATTCATTTAGTTCAGGTGGAAAAGGAAGAAATATGAACAGTCCATCAATATAGAGCATCATAAGATGAATTCCATATTAATTTTAGTAGAAACATTTATGAAATATCTGAAACAGTAGTCAGAGCACAACCAGTATGAATTCCAACCATTCAACACTACACTTCAGATATGAGAGAAACAAAATGGAATGTAAACACCGGAAAAAACAATCACATAGGAAAGAAAATACGGAATGTAATGTAAACAGTACAAGAATATCTGATAACCCACACACATTCAACTTTGTTATTTCAAAAAATTATATGTCCTCAAAAACATTGGTCCAACAAATGGGTTCCAACCCCCAATACATCAAGTAAATGCAAATATATACATATATGATTTTTTCCCAAGAAGATTTAATAACTGAATAATCTGTTTAATCAAAGTCTTTCTAACCATATCCCTAAAAACTAGGAATAAACTACTTGCTTTGATATTGATAACATATATTTAATTAAAATCAACTTGGTGATAACAAGGCTCAAACAAGAAGCTCCATAGTGCGCAACACCTGTTTTCACGGATGAAGAATATACTTTGTTTTTCCAAATCTTTCCACGACTCTCCATTGTTCTGCTTTTGGGATGTCGTACTCAATCATTTCCCGGATAGATACTTCCAAATCCATATAGGTCTCATAAGACATAGTGGATAGCCCTGCTCTAACGATCAGAAATTTCTGCAATATCTCGAAGTCTTCTATCAAATTGTCCACGATGAATTTTCCTGTCAGTCCCTTTACCAAGTCATCAAACTCGGAGTTATCCATACCGCTTTGTACTCTCATTGTTTCTTGGATTTTCCACAAAATGAGACAAATTGGGTACTTCGTTCAAACCCTCAACAACTTGGTGATCAAATGGTTTGTTTTTATTTGCTTGTTTCCTTAGAGAAATTATATGATATGGATCATAATTGACCTTACGTTCCTTTTGAAAATCTATGTTTTCCAATAATTTTTCCACAATCACCAGGGCACCCTTGTTTTTAAAGATGAATGAACCAACCTTAAGGGGGAATTTAATATTGGAGGACTTTTTGAAGGCTCTGAAATGCTCCTCTTCTGCATGTAGTCTTTGTCTCATGTATTCCAGTGCAAATATTCTAGGGGTAAGGAAAGCAGGAAGCCTGTAAGGCTCTTCGGTGAAACCATACACTCTCAAAATTGTAAAGTCTTTATACAAACAAATCCCAAATCCTATCTTCTGGTGACGATTGCATCATAATCTTCATTTCTTCAAGCACTCTAGGCAATACTTCATCAAACAACAACTTATATATTTCTGACATAATGGAATTCACGAATTCAAACATATTGATTTGCTTTGGCAGATCCTGAGAGAATATAGTAGTCAAGAATTGTAATTCAGTTACATTCGAACATAATAACATGTTCAACAAATATGACTGGTATTTGAAAAATATGACCTTTGGGAACTCCATTAATTGGATATGAATAGCCTTTGCTAAAAAATCATCCAAACCGAAGAAATGGACTGGATGGGACTCAGAATCAAGACTAACTGAACTCATTCTCAATAAGAAACCCAAGACGACCTCACTAACATGAATGTCATTATCTAGACCTAAAACTTGGCAGACCAAAGATACAACCAATTGGACCTCCTCTTTGAAGATGTGAATTCGATATGGCAAAAAGAGACCTTCTAATGACTGACCTTCACTAAGAATACTAGACAAAAATTCACATTGAATTTCAATTTTACAACCTCTGTATACTTCAGCTAAAATAGACTCATTCACAGACTCACCACTATCGGGGTAATTATCAGGCAAATTAAGGAATCCACGAATAGCTTTTGCATCAATTCTACACAATATCTTGGACTTGGAACGACTCACAATGACTCTCTCAGAAGATGAGTAATTACTTCTGCACCACTCAGCAAATTCAGGAAAGGGTAAGGTCTGCTCAATGGCGAAATAATACAGAAATGACTTGCAGGGATTCAAAATGTCGTTTCCTTGTGAATTATACAGCCACAATCTTTCCTTAATAACTGATACATTTCCCATTGACAGGAATGGGTCATATACACCTCTATCTCTGTCAACCAAGAATTCTTCTTTTTCATCCAGGACCCGGTTGAGACTTTCTAATCCTTTCTCTTTCTCCATAATAAAAAACGACGATAATTCTGTGAATAAAGCTCAAGTGTTCAAAGCTTACCTATGACTGTAACTGTATGTACCCGAAGTTGACTGTGAAAGGATGGTGGGCGGCCCCTTTCATTCATCCCGGCATGCAAGATAAAAAATCATTTTTCAAAATAAGTCAACTTCAATTTATATAAAGGTCTATTCTGGAGGCTCCCTCTAGCGGTTTTTCTTAAACCATTTTTATCCCTGGAATGTATTATAATCTGCCACGTGTATTGTGGTTTTTATTCCACTACCACCTTTCTACTTCAACTGTCATGCAACTCTACCCTCCAAATCTGATAATAATCGTTGATGAATACTCACTTTATTTTTAATCCGTTGGATTAACTTGCACATACACATTCCGCTGGGCATTTTTGTTTTTAACAACGCGCAACTTTATGGAGCGGAATTCTTATCAACCATAGATTTTACCGACCCAATCTCATAACCGTCGATCCTTGCGCCTTGTTAATTATCTCTGCCTACCCTTATCTCCCGTGCATCTCCATAGAGCAGATCTATTCTAAACCATGGATTTTAACATCTTTGTTCTATACCATTGGATTACGAGATAATTTCTTCCTTTATGCGCCCCTTTATCATACATTCACATTGTCATATTTAACCAAAGTTCATGTAACTCTCATTTTTGTTCACCATGTTTTCTTCAATACTCTTCAAGTTAGAAGTGTTAACAACTAACTCCATATGGGGATGATATCCTCCCTACGAGGTATCAAAGAACTTGTAGACCAGGTGTCTGTCTTTAATATTTACATAATAGCTTCCAAAAATTTACCTTTCTTGTTGATATATTTACTAGAAAGAAATGGCATGCCTCCTGAATCTTAGGGCTTTCACTACGAGCTTCAAAATCATTTGGCTCACCATCTGTACTGATTTCTAAGTGAAAATAAATATTTACAAACTTATGATACAAGTTTTACCTTCCTTCTTAGGACAGGTAATGTTTCAGAAACCTTTCATTGATAGGGTTACTATCTAGAGAAACCCCATTCGGATATTCCAAAATAAATGCATTTTGTCCTCTATGTCCAGCAATAACATAAGGACCTACCCACATATGATCAAATTTTCCATGTTTATCTTCTTTGGGAGCATCCCACTTCAAGACCAAGTCATCAATATGAAACTGTTCTTCTTTCACTCTTCTGTCAAAAGTATTTTTTATTTTTTCCTGATGCAACTGCACTTTATCATAGTATTTATTCCTTTTCTCTTCTAGTTCAATAATCTGGTTTATCCTCCTTTGCATGTGGTTTGGTTCTTCTTGCTGCTCTTGGAAATATCTCATAACTGGGACACCTAACTATGCTGGAAAAACAACTTCAGTTCCATACACCAATTGGAAAGGAGACATTCCAATCGCCCTTTTTGTACTAATCCTATAAGCCCATAAAGCATATTTGAGCTTGGTATGCCATGATCTTTTATTATCTTCCAACAGCTTCTTAATGATCCTTACCAGGCTTTTATTTGAAGACTCGGCTAACCCATTTCCTTGCAGATAATAGGTAGTCAAATGATTCAAACTGATATGATATTTGTGATAAAAATAAATCATTTTCTTGGATTTAAAAGCGGCTGCATTATCTGTTACTATTCTTTTGTGGCATCCAAATCTAGCCAATATGTTTTCCTCAAGAAAATCCATGGTTACAGTTTCAGTGGCTTTCCTGGTAGGAATTGCCTCAATCCATTTTGTAAAATAATTCGTAGCTGTTAAAACCCATTTGTGTTGTCTTGAATAATTAGGATTTATTTTGCCAATGAAATCCAAACCCCACTGTTGAAAATGAGCTTCTATTGTTATTGGATTTAAAGGGAGAGGAAGTACCTTTCTTTTACCGTAAAAAATTTGGCACTGATGACACATGCTAGTTTCTTTATACACATCTGAAAACAATGTTTGCCAATAGTAACCTGCTCTTAGAATTTTATTTGCAGTCACCTTCCAAGAATGATGCCCTCCACAATCTCCTTTATGGAATTCTTTAACTGTATGTTGAGCATCATTTTCCAAAATACAGTTTAGTAACACTCCTCTAGGATCTTTCCAATATAGATATCGATTTATAATACAAAATTTGGCAGCTTTCAATTTTACTGACCTTTCCCTTGACTTACTCAATCCTGCTGGTGCTTGTAAATTTCAAAGGACGTAAACAATGTCAGAGTACCATGGAGATGCCACAAAATCAATCATCACTTCCACTTCTGTATCCAATTGATTAAATTGATGGGATAAGGAATTGATTTGTAAAGACTCACAATTTGAATTTGCCATCATTTTCGCTAATCCTTGTCCCTTAATCAGCTTAGTAGGCTTTATCTCTATGTCGTACTCCAGTAATGTAGCTATCCATTTTTCCCTTCTACCCTCTGGATCAGGTTGTGTCAAAATTCCTTTTACTGCAGCCATTGGAACATGCGTGATTACATGTGAATGTTGAATATATACTCTAAAATCTTTCAATGCTTTGACCAAAGCATATGCTTGTTTCTCCATGATATAATATTTCAATTCTCCA
This sequence comes from Pseudotsuga menziesii, assembly GCA_001517045.1. Taxonomy (NCBI): domain Eukaryota; kingdom Viridiplantae; phylum Streptophyta; class Pinopsida; order Pinales; family Pinaceae; genus Pseudotsuga; species Pseudotsuga menziesii. The sequence continues at coordinate 97,845 of LPNX010979947.1, read as the reverse complement.
TCCCTCAACATCTTGCTGAAAAATGCTATGGGTTGCTCCATGTTCTCATCATTCTTCTGCAATAAAACTGCTGCAATGGTATGCTCTGAAGCATACGAAAATACTAAGAAATATTTGGTAAAATATGGACTCACCAACACTGGAGCCTCTGAGATTGCTTATTTAATTTCCCAAAATGACCTCCTATCTTCCACATTCCATTTTATCTCATGACCATTTTTTAGCATATTTGTAATATTCATTAAAATTTCAGCAAAACTAGGCACAAAACTTCTTAGAAAATTCACCTGTCCCAAAAAGGATTATATTTCCTTTTTACTCCTGGGTTCTCCTACCTTTAAAATTGCACTCACCCTTTTAGGATCAATTTTTATTCTGTCTTTAGATATTATATGACCCAACAATTTTCCTTCTTCCAATGCGAAATTGGAGTTCGTTGGGTTCAATGATATACCGAATTTCCTGCATTTCATGAATTTTTTTTCTAAATGATGAATATGTTCTCTATCAGATCTTGAATAAACTGTGATGTCATCCATCTAAATTACCACAAATTTTCCAATTTCTCCCGCAAAAGCAATGTCCATGTCCTGCTGGAAAGTAGCTCCTGGATTCATTAAGCCAAAAGGCATCTTTGCATACATAAAAGTGCCCTGAGGTGTAGTAAAGGAAGTTTTCTCTTGATCTTCAGGTAATACTTTAATCTGATTGTAACCGAAAAAATCGTCCATCATCAAAATTCTTTCAGCTCCAACTACCTTCTGCAGTATATGATCCATCTTCAGCAAGGGATAATTGTCCTTCATAGAAAATTTATTCAAATTCCGGAAATCTATACACAATCTTATTTCTCCATTCTTTTTTCTAACAGGAACTAAATTTGCAACAAATTTTGAAAATCTTAGAGTCACGATGATTTTAGCGTCAAATAATTTTTTAATTTCTTTCTCAATAATGGGCAGAAGTTTAGGATCTATCCTTCTAAGTTTCTGCCTGAAAGGATTCTCCCTAGGTTTTATAGGAATAGTATGCTGTATTGTAGATGTATCATATTCTTTAATATCTTCATAGCTCCAAGCAAACATATCTGTATACTTCTTCATTAAATTCACATACTCCTCTTTTTCTTTTATAGGCAAATTTTTGGATAATTTTATAATCTTAGGATTTTCCTCGGTACCAATATTCCTATCTTCAAGAGCATTCTCAACAGGCTTCACTTTAGGATTATTAGCAACATCATTCTGATAAATTTTTTTTTCCAAAGGAATCGAACCCCTTGGTATAAAATTATTTTTCAATTGAATAATATCTTTTCCTCCTAAGGTTCCTTTTAATTTTTTAGCGCCATCCTTTTCCTTTTCAGGCTCTTCATCATCTTGGAAATTCTCACTATTGTCATTTTCTGTATCAATATGAGTATTTACAAATTCTCACGACAGTTCTAAAAACCTTCTTATTTGCATGTCATATTTAAATACCTGCCAATATTTAAAATTATCAGGAGAAGATGGTCTATTTATAATGTCCACTTGATATTCTTTCTGACCAGCAATAGGAGTTTTAAATTTTCCAGTAGCTACTGCCAAAGAGTCTGCTATGGTATTTTCATGTCTGGAAACCACCTAAATCATATGCTTTGTAAAAAAGTTACCAATCATATCCCATACTTCGTTCCTATAGGCCCTCATTCGGGGATGCCTGGTTTGATAACTATCATTCACCTGGTTTATCACCAATTCTGAATCCCCTAAAACTTTTATCCTCTGTGCCCCCAAATCTTTCAAAGCATGCAACCCAAGTAATAAAGCTTCATATTCAGCTACATTATTTGTGCATTCAAATGTTAATTTATATGATAAAGCTTTAAAATCCCTTATATGAGAAATTATATACACACCAGCTCCAACACCTATTTTTGCCACAGATCCATCAAAATACATAGTCCACAAACCTTCTCTTTTTTGTTTTGATTCCAAAGCATCTTGTTCCATCACCTCTTCGTTTTTATTTTTCTCAGGCTTCATCTGAAGTGTAGCTTCCAAGTCATATGGGACAGTATCATTAAAGAAAATGGAAGACCCCAAATCTGTATCAACATCATATATATGATGAATTTCAGGCTTATCTTGACTGCTCACTACATAAGGAGTTCTTTTCTCACTATACAACCTCTTACTTCCATCTTGAACAGGAATAGTAGCATATGACATATCCATTTGTAAACTACCCTTCAACTTTGAAGTCCAAGATCTTGATAACAACACTCCAAACTTAGGTGGGATATCTACCACTACCACATCCATTACTATTGTTTTAGATGGTAATTTATTCAGAGTTACCACCATATCTTTAGTAAAACCAAGACATTTCACTCTCCTGGAATCAAAAGAATACAAATATTTATATGGTCTTGTCACTTCCAGTCCCAGACTTTCAACTACTCCTTTTGGAATTAAATTATGTGATGCACCCGAATCTAACATAGCATTATGGACCACCATATCATGCACATTCAAACTCAAGTAAAAAGGAGGGACTTCTTCATTTTCTATATTTTCAACTTTCGACCCAAGTGAAATAGTAGGATTATCATCATTCAACTCCAAAATATCAGATTGCAATTCTCCTTGACCTTTGATCAGTTTTGTTATGGTATTTATATATTCATTGTTTCTCAACAACTCATTAAATGGAATAGAAATTTTCAACTTGGAAAGCTCATTTTGCAAATTGAAACTAGAACTAACTCTTTCTACATCAATTGGGGTTACTTGCTTCATTCCTTTGTTTTTTTGTATCTCATTCTGAACTTCTTTATTTACAACAGACTCTTTTTGTATTTCTTTTCCCCTTTCTATATTTGAAAAACTAGTGGAAGGTTGATTTGGGTCTACCTTCCCTTTATTTATAAGAACTTCTATGTTTCTCAATCTAATCTTCCTTTGTACATCATCCATAGCATGCAAGTAACCTCTTTGATACTATTTTGTCTCCCTCTCAAATTCTTCATTTCCATCCTCCTGTGCAAACATGCTATGTTCTTCTTCAGTAAGATATATCTTTGAATCTAGTTCTCCAAAATGTTGAATTTCATTTTCGGTAGGATCTTCTTCGTCAGCAACATAATTATCAGGGAACGGTGGTCGAATTTGCTGTTCTTCCTGATTTCTTGGGTTTCTCACGTCTCTCTGCCTATTTTGTGGAAGTATAGGAGGATTTGGTCTTCTAAAATTTGTATTCCTGATTTGAGGATTGACTTGTTCTCTGTTGAATGCCCTATTATCCATAGTCAACTTGTCCGTCAACTTCTCCATTTTCTTCAACATCATTTCAAATTTAATATCAGTGGTAGAAGAAGAAGTAAAAGGAAAAATTTCTTCCTTTTTCCTCCTATCAATGTCTCTGTGTTTCATTTTTACACTTTCCATCATATTCGCTTCCACCTCTAAAGCATCTGTAAACATTGTGGCAAGAGTTGATGATTTTCTTTCTCTCAATGAAAATGCAAAGTCATTATCAAAGGCTCTAGCATAATGAATCTTAGAAACAACTATAGAAGGTTTTATATCTTCTGGAATAGAATTATAAACCCTCATGAACCTACTTGAAAATTCATGAACAGATTCAAACCCCCCCCTTTTGAGACTATTATACTAGGACAAGAGTTGCAAAGGATTTTGTTTGTCATCCCATCTCTCTAGAAATGCATTCTGGAAAGCTTGGAAATTCAATACAGATCCATCTGACAAGTATTTAAACCATTTCTTCGCTTCACCTGATAAACTTTGAGCAAATAACCGCATTTTAACATCTGCATAATCAACTTCCTCCAAGTCAACAAAATCCTCAAACTTAGCCAGATGTTGTTTTGTGGTTATGTCTCCTTCTCCATCAAATAAGGAAATTCTTTGGGAATAATTTTGAGGAAGGTCATGCAATAAAAAAAGCAAATGCAAGGGAGCAAATATGGCTTCCATTGGTCTAGGTGGATTCAGAGGTACTGAGGAATTTTGGGTGCTTTGAACAACAAGCGTTTCAAATTTTGTAGACTGTTGTAAATCTCTCCAAAGGGAATCCAACAAATAAGATTCTAATCTATGAGGGTTAAATTTAGTATTCTTAAGATTAGAATCAGACTTATATTCCAACAAACCTTTTCCAACATTAAATTCCCATTCTTGATCAAAAATATTATGAGAATCCCGAGAAGATGATGCACCAAATAGAGAAAAATCTATTTTTTCTTTATCCTTTTTCTTAAATAGCTTTTTTGGATCTTCCAAACTCTTTAAAATTTTAGTGTCAGAATTACCTCATGTATGTCTTCTCGAAGCCAGAATGACTTTAAATTTTGAAAAATTTTACAATGGAATCACCAGGGAAAATATACAACCTTCTCTACTGACAAAAAATTCCTGTTTGCCCACAAAAATATTTTCTTGATCTTTAAAAATTTGTCGTTCTTCCCAGGGAAGATTTGCACTTTTGGTCCCCGCCAACGGCACCAATTTCTTAACACTCAGAATGTACCCAGGTTGCAAAAAGTAAATCCCGAAGGTAACAGCAAAAACAACTTCAAAAATAAATTGGCTTTCCTTTTAGAGAGGGATCTCTCAAGTATAAGTTTAACAAGGGAAGATATAAAATCAATAATTAAACATCATATAGGTGGTTGAAATGATACACATAATCATTGGGCAATGGAGTCAAAATACATAAAAATATCACAAGTTCGCATGCATGAGATTTCATCAAAGGCAAGATAACCACTCAATTACAGTCATTCATTTAGTTCAGGTGGAGAAGGAAGAAATATGAACCGTCCATCAATATAGAGAATCATAAGATGAACTCCATATTAATTTTAGCAGAAACATTTATGAAATATCTGAAACAATAGTCAGAGCACAACCATTATGAATTCCAACCATTCAACACTATGCTTCAGATATGAGAGAAACAAAATGGAATGTAAACACTGGAAAAAACAATCACATAGGAAAGAAAATATGGATTGTAATGTAAATAGCACAATAATCTCTGATAACCCACACACATTCAATTTGTTATTTCAAAAAATTATCTGTCCTCAAAAATATTGATCCAACAAATGGGTTCCAACCCCCAATACATCAAGTAAATGCAAATATATACATAAATGATTTCTTCCCAAGAAGATTTAATAACTGAATAATCTGTTTAATTAAAGTCTTTGTAACCATATCCCTAACAACTAGGAATAAACTACTTGCTTTTATCCTGATAACAGATCATTTAATTAAAATCAACTTGGTGATAACAAGGCTCGAACAAGCAGCTCCATAGCGCACAACACCTGTTTTCATGGATGAAGAATATACTTTGTTTTTTTGAATCTTTCCACGGCTCTCCATTGTTCACCACATTTGGAACAACATCCACCAACTTCATTTCTTCAAACTTTGCTTTGAAAAAATATGTTAAAGAATCTCTGAGACTTTTTAACCCCCCAAATTTCTTGAGTTGACATCGTAAAATTGAAATCTCCCGTTACAATAAGAGACCTATCTGCAAAAATGCTAGACTAAAAAATTCCCTCCCAAAATTCCAGTATTTTATTATAAGGGGCATATATATTTAAAGTGATGAGAATCTTCAAATATCCCTGAACAAAACCTACCACAAGAATACCTCCATCTGTGATAAAATCCCTAAAATCCAACACCTGAAGATTCCAGGCTATCAAAGTACCGCCTGACAAACCATTTGAATCCCAAGCCGACACTTTTCAAGACAGGATTTAACTTCAAGAAATACAAACAAGCTTATGTTTCAGAGGTCATTGTCTCTTGTAAAAGAGTCACACGAGGCTTCACTTTTTCCAGAATATTATTTAGAGGTGATATTTTCGGGCCACTACCAATCCCTCTTATATTAAAATATACAAAAACCATTTCTAAACCACTTCCAGGTTCGTCAATTCTCTAAGAGCCCTAATAGAAACAACCGATGAAAAACTTGAATCCTGAGGAAGACCTTTTTCAAATAGAGAAATAACCCTAGGGTTTTGACACGATTTCCTTCCTTCATCCCCAATGACAACATCCTCAGACACCTTTTTATCTTTTCCCTTTTTCTTTTTTTACTTATAGAAAAATTTGGTCTTCTAATAGAAGAAATCGCCACAGTTTTAGGATCCCCCAGATCAACTGAAAATACCTCTAGGGGTTTCATAGCTTCCTTATGCATAGAGATTTCAAGGGATAAAGAATCCTTTAAAGAACAATATGATACATAAATCTCCATCCTATCCCTAATAATCCTAGATAAAGGGTGGAAATTTTTTTGACTAAAAAAAGGGATTTCCAAAGGGAGGGTTTCACAAGGCTCCATGAGCTCAAATGAAGACTCATTATTCCTATCCTCCTAAGACTTTTCCAACTCTTCTGGACCAATCCTATTTTCTATTAAAACATATGGACTTCTCTCATCCACTTTTGGTTGGTACAACTCACCCAAAATCGAAACAAAACCCAAAATTTCATCAACTCACAGAAATTTCAACAAAATTGGAACAATTTTTGAGAACTTACCAAAAATAGAAGATGTCGAATTGTGATCCAACGGAAGTAGGAAATTTAAGCCATCAAAAATATCCCCCTCGTCATCTTCAAATCTATTCTCTGCATATTCCTTGTGCCTTCTCTTAAAAAAATTTCCTTTCGAATGACCCATTCCTTGACGCCTGTGACAACGGAAATGAATTCTCCAATAGTCCAATTTCTATAGGAAAGAACCACATTTCCATGCAACTTATAATTCATCAGGGATCACTTCTACTGTATCCATTTCCACCAAAATATGTGGAGATTTTCATTCAAATCCTAGAAGTTGTTCCGCTTCAATGTGAATAAAATTTCTAATAGAGTTTGTCACCACTCTAAAACCTTTAATATTCCAGCAGGAGAGAGGAAAACTAGTCAATATAACTCAGAGTTGTCTCTTTGCTAGCTTTGACTTCCTTGGATTGAAATCCACACACCAACGAGATAGTACCAGGGAACCTGTACCATAAACCAAAAAATGCTCCTCCACTACCAATTTATCTTCTTCAGATAAAAAATGGAAAATGAACCACCCATTTACCTGTGCAAGAACCCTAGGTATGTCTTTTATGAAGGGCTTCCATTTTTCTCTAATCCAATCCAATATTTCACTCCTTGACAACTTAATAAACTCAAATTTCCCCACCAAATATCTTTGTAATAAAACCTAAACCAAGTCCATTATAACGTCTCTACCTAAGACACATAAGGGCTTTCCTTCCTGCGCCTTCTCAAACTTCAAATGCATGTCTCTCTTAGCCTCCTTAAAAAAACCAGCATTAATACCCATCAAATCTTCATCCTGGACCACAACCGGCTTTCCATTACCCTGCTTACCTGCTCTAAAAACTAAAGAATGCTTCCAATCAAATTCTTTGTCAAGACACTCCTCGAGCTTACACCCATCACGTGATTCTAGAAAGAAAGCCTCCCATCCACAACCACCCCCACAACGTCCATTTGACAAAGTTGGGATCATCACATTTGTAACAACATCCACCAACTTCATTTCTTCAAACTTTGATATGAAAAAATATGTTAAAGTATCTTTAGACTTTCCAGCCGCCCAAATTTTTTGAGTTGACATCGTAAAATTGAAATCTACTGTGACAATAAGAGACTTATCCACCAAAATGCTAGACTAAAAAATTCCCTCCCAAAATTCCAGTATTTTATTATAAGGGGCATATATATTTAAAATCCGGAGAATCTTCGAGTACCCCTGAACAAAAACTACAACAAGAATACCTACATCTATGATAAAATCCCTAAAATATGACACCTAAGGATTCTAGGCTATCAAATTACCCCCCGAAAAACCATTTGAATCCCAAGCCAACACTTTCGAAGACGGATTTAAATTCAAGAAATAATCGCAAGCTTATCTTGCAGAGGTCATCGTCTCTTTTAAAAGAATCACACGAGGCTTCAATTTTTCCATAATGTTATTCAAAGGTGATATTTTTGGGCCACTACCAAGCCCTCTTATATTAAAATATAGAAAAAAACATTTCTAATCCACTTCCAGGGTCATCAATTCTCTAAGAGCCCTAACAGAAACAACCGATGAAAAACATGAATCCCGAGGAAGACCTTTTTCAAATACAGGAATAACCCTAGGGTTTTGACACGACGTCCTTCCTTCATCCCCAATGACAATATCCTAAGGCACCTTTTTGTCCTTTCCCTTTTTCCTTTTTTACTTATAGACAAATTTGGTCTTCTAATAGAAGAAATTGCCATAGTTTCAGGATCCCCCAGATCAGCTGAAAATACTTCTAGGGGTTTCATACCTTCCTTATGCATAGAGATTTCAGGGGATAAAGAATCCTTTAAAGGACAATATGAGACCTGAATCTCCATCCTATCCCTAATAAACCTACATAAAGGGGGGAAATTGTTTTGAATGAAGAAAGGGATTTCCAGAGGGAGGGTTTCACAAGGCTCCATGAGCTCAAATGAAGTCTCCTTATTCCTATCCTCCTAAAACTTTTCCAACTCTTCTAGACCAATCCTATTTTCTATTAAAACGTATGGGCTTCCCTCATCCACTTTTGGCTAGCACAACTCATCTGAAATTGAAAGAAAACCCAAAATTTCATCAACTCACATAAATTTCAACAAAATTGGAATAATTTTCGTGAACTTACCAACAAAAGAAGATGTCTAATTTTGATCCAATGGAAGTAGGAAATTTAAGCCATCAACAATACCCCCCTCATCATCTTCAACTCTATTCTCTGCATATTCCTTGTGCCTTCTCTTAAAAAAATTTCCTTTCGAATGAACTGTTCCTCGACACACTACTACATTTCGATCCAAAATCCGACGGTTACTTCCGACGGCGCGTGGATTTCTCTTTTTAAACCTACCAAAAATCACAAAGTTAATTTTTTTTTTTGTAAATGTAACCACCCGCGTCGCTTAAGCGACGGATATTCTCATAACCGTCGGTTAAGCGACGGATATTCCCATAACCGTCGCATATCCGACGCTTAAGCTAAATGCTTTACATCCAAGCACAATACTTTTTATCAAAGCATAGCGGTTTTTTCTTTAAGGGAAAGCTCTGATTTTAACGAACCGTCGCATATCCGACGCTTAGTTTTAAATTGAAAATCGTATCCGTATTATTGCCGTGCTTTCCACTTCACTTGCAAATGCTAAAGATCTTGGAGATTTTGCTTTGCTTCAGGGATTGTATGGAAACAGTTATTGCAGGAGGTCATTGCTTCAGGGATTGTATGGAAACAGTTATTGCAGGAGGTCATTGATTGCCATCAGTGCCAGAAGGTAAGATACACCCAGTGGTCAACATAATAGCCAGGAGGTAGGTTTAACATAAACTTTCACCAGGGGCACCTTATGCCCTCTATAACCTTTATCCAGTCATATAATACATGCGATTACTTAGTAGTGTTAGGTGTGCGGATGCATCCTGATCGAATGAGATAAAGAGAAAGAAAAGCAGTCAGCCAATAGTAGTTGACAGAGGGTCATTTACAGAGGGAGAATAGCCTGGTGGAGGCTTAGATCCAGCCTTATTTCTGGCAGCATTATGAGCAGTTACCAGAGCAATACCAGGAACAGTTCCAAGAGCAGCACTACAATTAGGATCATTTCAATCAGCAGTTCAAAGAGCAGTCGTATCAGCATTCCCAACCAGTGAGTTGATGCAATGCAACCCAGACCCCAGATCTTGGGCGGAAGCGCGCTCCAATTGTCTTTTAAGAGGAATGTTTTGTTTTTGTCGAGCTAAGTTACACAGGTTTTCTTCCTGTAATCTAAGTAATAAGAACAAAGTTATATGTTTGCAGATAGAGCGTGAGTTATAGGCAGTTTACGCAATGGAGACAGAGTTCCTGCCCCACGTCAGTGTGCAAGTATAAAAATGGCCATTATATGAAATGCAGGCCTGTTAGCAGACGGAACAGAATAAATAGAAAGCCTTACTGTGCAGTGGAAGCACATATGGTCCTTTCACCTTTAAACTCCGACAGTAGTATAGGTTGTATAGGCACCAGCAGAACCAGTGAAGCCCACAGCAGAAGATTCACTAGCCGACCTTAGAACAATAGTTCAGTGTTGCGTTTTAATTAAAGCACTGGAACGCCCAGTTGGCAGTGCATGTAATGCAATTACTTAAAGAGAAAGAGACAGGTAAGCACTCAATTTATAGGTTGGTTAGCTCTATATCAATCCCTTGAAGTATAGGGCTTGCTACTGCACATGGGATTTTCAATTTTCCACCTGGTGTGCGTCCTGTACCAATTGAGATCCACATTCAAGGGATTGATATAGCCAACTTCAAGGCTCGAATGTAGGAAATGACCAAGCCCTATACTTCTACATGATTTAGATTGAAGAGGGGCTTTGCAGCACACCACGGGTCAGAGCTCTGCCTATTCTTCTTCTTTCTTGCTGAGGAGGGTACAGGCAGACACCTCTCGTGGGTTTTTTCTCACCATTAGGTCTCAGGAAGAGGAAGGAGAGCAATATCAGATCGGTTGGGTTTTCAAGTCCTTCAGAGAGATGGCAGGGGAGAAGCCCAAGACAGGCAACGTGTGGAATACAGTGAAGCCATTTGTCAATGGAGGAGCCTCTGGTATGCTCGCGACGTGTGTCATTCAGCCCGTGGACATGATCAAGGTGTTTGCTTTATGTCTTCCTGTTATGCTCTGATTTTTGGTATTTTTTTTTCTCGCTTATTTTCAAATCCGTTGGGGGAGGAGATAGAACCTTCACCCCAAGCTTCACTTTTGTATTTTTGGAAGTTCTCAGATCCAGCTCAATATAATATGGATACATAATTTTATGCGCGTCCATTGAAAAAAATGATCTTCTTGTTTTGTATTATTACATCCTCAGGCTTGTTTAAGGCCCAAATAACTGAAATGGAACATAATCTGATGAATCACTAAGTTGCAACGTCATTTTGTTTTGGGATATAAAGGCTGACCCGAGTTGGGCCAATTGTTGCAGGTGCGCATTCAGTTGGGTCAAGGTTCGGGCTATGACGTGGAAAAGAACATGCTCAGGGATGAGGGTTTTGGTGCTTTGTACATCTGTTAGCCTGCCCTTCTGCTGCTTGCTTTTCAAATATACTAGTGCCAAAGCACCTGCAATCTGTGTTCTGTTTTAAATGAATAAATATTCGAAAGCATTCTGCTTAGATAAGAATGCAACATTACCAGAAACGGATATGGTGCTTACACTCGATGCTCAGTCCGAAGTCGACTAATATTTTTTAGCTTGGGTACATGTATTGTGTCTTGTGGTGCCTTGTAATTAGGGTCTTCATGGGATGATGTGGTGAAGGAAAGAGAGGGTCTGTTTTGTCCATCCGATTTATATCTTGAAGGAAGTGATCAGCATAGAGGCTGGTTCCAGAGCTCGTTGTTAACTAGCATTGCAACTACAGGTGGGAATAATTTGACCTTACCCTTCTTTTGATGATTTCATTAACAGATTGAGTTGGCAACTTGGCATTGCTTAGTATATGAAATGTTAGATTGATCTATGGTTGATATGGATTACAATATGAGAATCAAAAGCTCTTCAATTGGCATGTTTAATTAAATAAGAATGATCAGCATGATTTGTTGTGTATGCCATGAGATCAGTTGCCCAGGAAGTCTTTTAATTAAACTTGAAGACAATCAAAGTAGAGTCCTTTGAAATGAGGATAGAAAGTATTTATTGCCAGCGAAGTAACAGTACAAAAATTCTAGAATGTGTGTTTGACATTAAATCCTTGGTTTACTCTGGGTGCTGTGAACTTTAAAGTTTAAACTGTTGGGTTTACCGTTTTAGCTCTCTATCATATCCTGTGTTTGACTCCTTTGAATTGCATAAAATCATAAATGTCATCACTTGTAGCCTTATCCTATTTGATTTTGTGTTTTTCTTCTTCAACTGTAATTTGCTCATGTGAAATAAGTACAGTGGTGAATAGAGCAATGTCTCTGGCGAGTCTGGCAAGTCTCAGCCAAGTCTGGTGGGTTTCAGCCAAGTCTACTAGGCGAGTCTCTGCCGAGTAGATAGCTCATATAACTCTTTTCTATTGCATCACCATGCCACAGCATCTACAATGCAGCGGACACTTCAAACTTTAACAAATACTCAGATTTTGAGCTCATTCTGATCTACCATGACTCCAACAAATGTTTTGACATCCAACATCATCTTCAGTAGAATTGAAACTTCTCAGCTATAATTTTTCCTAACAGCAAAAGGCCACTAAAATGTTCTTTAGCAGGCATACTATTTTTAACAACAATGGCATCACCCGATTCTAGAAACTCATTAATGCAAGGGAATTACAAGTCAGCCCTTCCTATATTGAAAAGATACATGCTTTATATCCATGTTACTTACCTTGAAAATCTCCCCAATCATTCTCATCTATGAATAAAGCTAACATTAGCAGAGCAAATTTTAAAATCTCATGTGTTGAAAGTAGATTCATGTATCAGAGCAAAACCCAAATTGCTGGAACTATGACTAGTGAGTTCAAACTTAGGTCTATCTAGAGTTCTTGCAAATACTCCAAAGATGCATCCACAGAAATGAACCCAAGGAGTTCAATACATCAAAACATAGTCAAATTACAATTTCACAAAACAATAAAAGTCCTACCAATATTATATATATAACTTATGACAAACTCATATTATCCAGTGCTTTAAAATCCAGTCCGACTGGAACCACAAGCCGGTTTGACCAGCCAGTCAAACTCCAAACACAAACCAGCACAAAAATCGGCCCCATATTAAACTGGCCAAGCTGCCTTCTCTCTGCCTCCGCGGGCCTGCAGGTGTTTTTAATTGTTTATTAACTTAAAAAAAAACTAAATCTGAACCCTCCTATACCCTAAAATGTTGCCACAAATACCCCCCCCCCCCATCCCATTTTCCTCACACTTCTCATTCTCTCATATATCGATGATTCAGTGGGAGGCTTGGAGCATTTGTGCCAGTTGTGCCTGATAGCCTGTAGCTGTTAGCATTTGTGAATTGTGGGCTTGTGAGTGTGGGCTGCGGCAGGCTGTATCTGTTGGAATTGTGGCCTGTGAGACTGTGTGTATCTGTAGCTGTAGCCTGTGCCTCTGCTGCTACTGTGAATGTGGCTGTAGCGGTGGGCTTGTGACTCTGAGTGTGGCTGTAGCTGTTGCCAGTACCACTGCCAGTTGGACTTGGAACTTGGAGTGGCTGTAGTTGTTTCCACTGCCATTTGGACTTTGAAATCATAGCTTGGAATGTTAAATATATATTTTTTTATTAAAATTGTATTTCTTTTTTGTATTTTTGAATAGTCCAAGTCATTGAAATCAAACTGCTCCGGTTCACTACCGGCTCCATTTCTGATCTGAGTTGACCCTCAACCTGTTCAACTCCTGGTTCCAAGTTTTAAAACATTGATATTACCTAGCTATCTTGCAGTGTATTACCACCATCTATTTCCAGTGTGGACATTTCGAAAAAACATTGTTTAATGCAAATTCAGAAATTTCACCTCAACCTTGAAGTTTCCCAGATCCATTTCATGTGAACTTTCAGCCTTAGAGTTGAATCCAAAATGTAAATTACAGCAGTATATTATTCAACTCCTGTCCAACCAAATATACAAAGCAGCCCAAGGAAATAAACACAGAACAATTGTATTTCAAGGGAACTATTTTTCCAGCCCTTAGGGCACAAATCCCAACATATAGAAGAGCTGAAAATAATTGATTAAGAGCAGGTTTTTAATAGCCACAAATCTGCTCTCTTGGATTCTATATACAGGTTAAATCACAAAAAACATTCTGTTAAGTTGTTACTGTTTATGATAAATCAACATATCTAGCATCCCTAGAAACTACTCATTCACCATGAGAATATAAGTTGAAAATCAGATCAATAAGTACACAAAGCTGGTACAAGATCAAATCTGTCAGCATTTACTAAAATTATCATTGCAAAGCCGAGTTACTATTTCATACACATTTAGTGGTCTGGACTCTAGCTCTTTGCTGAAGTGATCATAAGTTGCCAAGAGAGTTTTCAAAATTCAATTCCACCGAAGATTATTTGCGATATCAAGCACATTGTACAGATGTCTTGCAAGCATCCATTCAAGACTAAAAGGAAGCATTACTAAGCCAAGTACTGATCATACACAACTTGGTAATCTTATCACAAGTTGGTTCAAGATAGTCCTTCAAGCATATCACAAGATAAGACTCCTATCACAAAATGGTAGAAGATAATCCTTCCAGCTTATCACAAGCTACGACTCTCCAATGAATCCAAACCCTAGCTAGGGTATTCATAATCAATAATAATCCCTAACCAATAATACAAAGGGCTAGCAAGGCATCCCACCACGCTATCTATCCACACCAATCATCAATGGCTCCACAACAAATCTAGCATCAACACCTAGAAATCCACCCTTAGTCTTTCACCAAGATTGACTTACACAAGCTCTCTAAGCAAAGCACTCCAAGTCCTAGGTCCTTCCCACACAAGGATTCAAATCTTAGTGCTTCAAGTCTCCTCTAGGTTTTTCCCGTCACAAACCCTGGTGCCTTTCTACCTTGCATAAAGACAAGTATAAAGACTCAAGACAATTTCATCTTCAAAATACAAACGATCCCACATGCTTCCACGTGATTACTACAACTAAGGACTCTATTCCATTTATTTAGTATAGGTAAGAGAGGCAAACATTAGTAAATGTGCAATAGGTCCGCAAGCAACCTAATATAATCCTCAAGATGAGGTCTCCAAGTGAAGCGCTCCCTCTTGAATGTGTAAGCATGCGAAGACAAGGCTCCTCAAGTGGTGTGCTCTCCAAGGATTGGATCCAACTGTCATCTGCAACTCATCATGAGGCTCCTCGCTCTCCCATGCTCCAAATTACCAACGCTCCTCCTTAACATGTGGCCTAGGTCCACATACAACTCCAAGCAATGCAACCTCATCCCAAGTATCCTCAAGTCAAGTGCTCATCCTCCTAAGGTATGCTAAGTGGTCCCTACACACCTCGAGCTAAGCACCTTTCCTCCTAATGTGTAGCCTCCCTCCAAGGTAGATCCAACACGCATGCAAACAACCATCCACTTCAATACACATGTCATGCAAAAGATATCAATGTCACATAAGATAACCACCTCATCAAGGGCAGCACATCTGGCACCAAGTGCAAGCTCAAGCAACCACCTATAGAAAGCTCTCCAAATATCATCAACCAAAAGGTCTAAGATACAACTATGGTGTTAGGGTTTCACCATGCACCCCACATCATATGAAGGAAACCCTAGCATGGTGTAAACACTTCGGAGCAACCCAAAAGATAACATCCAATAGATTCTATCTTACAACAATAATTTTATAATAGAAAAGGTGAATACCTGAGTTATCTACCTGCTTTCATGATTCCCACGCAAAAGAGTTATATGAGCTGGATATCTGCAAACATAAAAAAAACATATCAAGCCATAATCTTAATTGAATAAAAATTAGCTTCTTGTTTTTTGGTCCAATAATTTTACCTCATCGTGCACATCTTGTTCTAATTATTCCACATTAGCATAGCTCAGTATAAAATCAGATCAATAAGGCCTTGTTTAAGAAGCTACATGAAAAACTGGACACATTTTAATGCATCATGGCAACTGTATTTGGTTTAGTTTTTCAAGATGTATCATGCATAGTATCTAGGTGGAGTTTTGTACATCATCCTGTAGATAAAGATTCAATAACTTTCCTATAACTTTCAAATATGCCCTGTATACAAACTCAAAAAATCTGTGTTTGTTGTTGGCCCTGTTAGATCATGAGCTTCCTATATCACATTCGCACTGTCTCAATTCTTACTGCAAGTTTTGCAAATTTGCAGAAAGGATTCTCTTTTTGCTTTCAAGCTCATAAGATCTAATTCAATGGGATTCAATGGATAGAAACCATACATTACCCTGTAAAGTGGCATGTTTGTTGTGTAACTGTAAACACTGCTATTATATGAGAATTCCACACATTGTGATTTTTCTTCCCTTGTTTTTTGCTTAAATGCTACATATCTTTGATAGTTTGATAATTTTGATTTATTTGGTTAGTTTTCAAATCTGTCTGGAGGTGATTTCCACTGTTGAGACTTATTTGTCTCGAAGAAATCTTCCAATAAATTTCCTGAAAGTTGTGGACTGGCATGCACTTCTTCAGCAAACCAAATTTGGCGAAAAGCAGTTTGGCAAAGTCAACTGCTTTGTCAACCATTCTAGAAGTAATACATCTTGCCATTCAAGTAAGACATTAAAAACTAAAAATGAAAACTATGATGATCAGATCTCCCTGTATGACAGGAAGCCTTACTTATCCTTTTAGCAAGCACCCTGCCTACATTGTGCATGTTTATGGTGTTGCCCATGTATTGTATGCACTGGAAATGCTATGGAAATTACAGTTGTTATTATTGATTGGTAAAACTGGGCTGTTTGACTAAATACTGCTTCATTTTCCTATCATCCATAGAACAACATTCTAGTTTACTTCCTCCTTTCCAAATAACATGAAGTTGATGTTTGTTTTCTTATGCTCAGGGTGCTATTGCAGAGGCAGGGAGCATAGCTTTTACCAGTTAATTCATCAGGTATAATTATAGCTTTTTCCCTGAGCTGTCTAGTGCTCCTCTATAATAGTTTATGGTATTTATACTGCTATATCTTTGTGAGTTATTTTGTAATCCTTTATTCACTGTCTCACATATATCCTAGGAATGTTCTACTTTTGTGTTGTGTCCAGAGGAAATGGAAACATTTTCTTTATTTTACATTTCTCGATAATAATAACAAGACTAATTGCATTCCCTATTTGCATAATCATACCGAGACATCTCCTTTTAGCAGACTTCCATGACGAAGAATTTTCACCTTTCAACAATAGAAACTATGCTTATTCATTCAGCAAGTAGCAATGGAATTGGCAATGGGCATGTTACAATGGCTTTGTAGAATTCTGGATTCTACTCTTAGAACTTAGAACTGATGTATATTCCCTGGCCTATTTATAGTATGGCATTTCTTTATCTGATCTTGTCTTACTCATTAATTTTCTTTTTCTGTCATACTTTTCAGTTTTTTTCACAATCTTCCTAGATTATTTATTTTTCTTTACTATTTTTGATCTCTACATATGTTGTCTCAATTTATTCTTTAGTGTGCCCATGTTCTACCTGATTATTGGTCTGTTTATTGAGTTTATTTGTATTTTTTAAAGGGAGTAACCTTTCTACCCAACCATTTGCACCGATCGGACGACCTGGCTCGCGTGAGCTGTCACATCACGTGTTGCTGGTCGTCCGATTGGTGCAAATGGTCGGGTAGAAAGTTTACTCCTTTTTTAAAGTAGTAAGAGCCCTTTTTTCCATAAGAAAAATTTCATATCTCTTTTCCTATATTAAAAAAAAAACCTTTTATGATGATCATCCCCTAAGGGCGGCAAAAAGCCCAAAAGCCAGTACTATCTGCATACCTCTTTAAACATCAGTATTGCCTCTACAACAAAGAAACTAACAGCAAAAACACAAGGTGATATGCTATTAAAGTATCACATATGCTAGAATACAACAGAAAGATAAACCTGTAGTACCTACATAAAGCTGCCCAGTTAGCGAATTCTCTTTCCCATCTCTCCATCTGACAGCCATTAGAGACCCAGCCTGCATGCCACATGCTTTCTTTGACAATCTGTCCGTGTCCTCATTCAGTTCTCTTCCAACATGTTGGATGGTGATGCACTGAAAATCATCTTTCAGTTCTAGTATTCTTTGAACAACACCAAGGAACCGACTTAATGAAATGAAATAAATTT
>LPNX010979947.1:59884-76746 GCA_001517045.1 Pseudotsuga menziesii | reverse complement strand
TTAATGACATGAAGTTTGGAGGGGAAGCAAGGATGAGGTATTCTTGGAGCACATTTTTGTAGATATTTTTCTTGTTAGGTGGATCAGAATCTTTCAACCACTGTTATATTTTGAAGATTTCAGGTTTCTATATCTTCACCTTGGTTTTCTGGTTGTTTTTGGCAATTAAATTGAGACTCTGTTTTGGTATTGCATTGTATCTCTTTGCATTAGGTCTACATGTTCATCTTGTTATCGACACTTGTATGACCGAGTTAGCCCAGATTGAGTCATATCTGGTTTCTTCATTCATTTTTATTCGAGTCCAGATATATAAGTGGAAGAAGATTTAGTACATAGCCTTGAAAGTGTTTGAGCATGCAAACCCAAATGGCCCATTTTCATTCTGAAGCCAAGAAGCATAGTGGTTTTGATTTGTATGGAGGACTTTTCAACAATAGAATTTTTGGGTCAGTTAAAGCTGATGGAAATTTGGATCGTTCTCAAAGATGGTCCAAGCATAATGCTGGAAGTTACAGTCCATCTGTTTATTCATTAAGCAAGGATGGTGCTGATAGACAACCTGTGTACAATGCAAGCCTTGGGCAAGATATGAATAATAATTCGAATGGAGGAACTGCAGAGATTGGACAGGGTTTGAATAAGAATTCGAAAGGTGAAACTGGGCATGGAGAATTTGCGGAGATTGGAAATTCGAAGGGATCTGTGCAGAATAGCGACTTGGGAAAACTCAATGTGGACATTAAGAATGAGAATTCAGACTGTAAACAGGAGAGTTATTCGAAACTAGATAACCCACAATTGCGTTTGAGTGATTTCTCAGACAATTCTTTGAGAAACAGTTCTCGTTTAGATAGCAGAGAGAGCGGAGAAGAAAAGAGATTGATTCCCGCACCTGTCCTCCAATCTGTTTTCAATGAATTTTAAATTTTTTTTAAATTTTTTTTAACAAGCATCGCTTAAGCGACGGTTCTACTTGTTGCTTAAGCGACGGTAAATGGTTATATCCGTCGCTTGGCCGACGGTTTTTCAAGCTTTTATGTAGTTTAAAAAAAAAAAAATATTAACTCACAGTCGCTTTTCCGACGCCTTTTTGGATCTCCGTCGCTTATCCGACGGTTGTAGGTGTCGCATATCCGACGCCATACGTTGATATTCGTCGCTTAAGCAACGGTTATGAAGGCTTTTTTCAAATTTTTTTTCTACCGTCCAAAATATTCTGTCGCTTAAGCGACGGTTACATAAGTGTCGCTTAAGCGACGGTTATTTAAGTGTCGACTAATCGACGACAAGTTTTCGATGCTTAAAAAAAATTCAAAGTGTCGTACATGCGACAGAATAGTGTCGAAAATCCGACATGACGGCCGTCGGATTTTTGGTCAAAATGTAGTAGTGACACCTGTGACAATGAAAAGGAATTTTCCAATAGTCCAATTTATGCAGGATAGAACCACCTTCCAACTTTTAATTCCTTAGGGAGCACTTCTACCGTATCCATTTCCACCAAAACCCGTGGAGATTTTGATTCAAATCCTAGCAGTTTTTCTTCTTCAATCTGAATAAACTTTCTAATAGATTTTGTCACCAATCTAAAACCTTTAATATTCTAGTAGAAGAGAGGCAAACTAGGAAATATAACTCAGAGTTGTCTCTTTGCTAGCTTCGTCTTCCTTGGATCGAACTCCACACACCAACGAGGTAGTACTAAGGAAATTCTACCATAAACCCAAAAATGATCCTCCACTGCCAATTTATCTTCTTCAGATAAAAATGGGAAACAAACCACCCATTTACCAGTGCAAGAACCCTAGGTATATATTTTATGAAGGGCTTCCAATTTTCTCTAATCCAATCCAATATTTCACTCCTTGATAGCTTAATAAATTCAAATTTCCCCACCAAAGATCTTTGTGATAAAGCCAACACCAAATCCATCATAACATCTCTACCCAAGACACATAAGGGCTTTCCTTTCTAAACCTTCTCAAACTTCAAATGCATGTCACTCTTAGCCTCCTAAAAAAAATAGCATTAATACCCATCAAACCTTCATCCTGGACCACAACCGGCTTTCCATTACCCTACTTACCTGCTCTAAAAATTGAAGAATGCTTCCAATCAAACGATTTGTCGAGACACTCCTCGAGCTTACCCACATCACATGATTGTAGTGGTCTATTTCATCTTCCAAATAGTCTATTTCATTAACCCCCTTGAAATCGATGCCAAGTGTCACTCGATCCCATGTATCAATTGTATATGTATATTCACAATCATCCCATTCATCAATGCTCCATGAACTGCAAAAGCAAGAAGCCTTCAATCTTGTCCAAATTTGTAGGGTCGAGTTGTTTGAGCTTCTAATTGAATGAAATTGTCGAGTTCCATGCACTGTGTTCACCCGATGTGTTTGGGATCAGTCCACATTTGTCACCTTATAGAGTATTCTCTGCACTAGGTGTTTCCTTGTTTCTTATTCACCCATGACAGATGCACACCATTTCACTATAGATGAAGCATCTTGAAGGCAAGCACATGTAAAATTCATCTCTTCTCTTCGAAGGGTAGTTTTATGCATGCACTAGCACCATTGTGCTCTCCTTTTCCATGACCAGTTTCAAAGTAGTTCCATATATGTGGCACCTTGTATTTTATGTGCAACAAACACAACCATTGAAATACATGTGCATTCTTGAACTGTCCAGCACAACCATCTGACCAAATAAAATGACAAGAAAATGGTATATCCATAGCTATCACATGATCATAGAATAATTTAAAGCAATGCTACATGTAATGGATGTCATGGGTCCAGTCATCACTTATGTAGAAGTGACTTTCTTTCAGTATCATGCATTTCTCTTCATTGCTATCTGTCCCATGTGAATATGTGATATGGACCATTATGCTCACTTGCTCTGAGTGATAGTATTGACTTTGTATTTCATTTTGTGGTTGTAGGGTGTAATTTTCCACAAAATCAACCACTGATAGTATTTTTCTGAGAGGGAAGGTGTCCCGACATATTCTGAATTGCTCATCTTGCCACCGTGCCATATCAACATGTTGAATGTATTATTGGATCTTTCCACGAAACTCTGAAATAAAATCACATACTTGCACCTGGTGTAAAAAAATAAATAGCGTTATAAAACAACATAAAAATATGTACATGAAGTCACCAACTTAATGTACATGAATTCACGTGTGAAGTCACCAATTTAATCTTCCTGCTTTCTTTCCCATCATGTAGTTGATATGTCTCATACTGATAGTTTTGCTTTTCGACAATTGCATTCCTGAATTCTTGATCTTCACTCTCATGGATGCAATCAGACCATAATGATATCCCACCACAATTGTTGCAATAACCCTCTATGCATTTCTTTAAGTAATGTGTTTTCCCATCTTACCTTGGACACATTAAGGCTATGGATGAAATCTCTAGATGACATTGGTGCTACTGTACTTGAGCATTCCTACACATGGTTAGGATGCAAAAAATGAAGTATATGTGCAAATGTATGATAATATGGATCAAATTCTTTGTGGTATCTACAAAAACAAGTTTTTTGGATGGTATTGATTCTAACATACCAAGGCTTTCATTTTTCAAAAGATCTTTGCCCAGGCCTTAGCTCTAGATGGGAAACTTTAAACATCTCGAACAATTGAGTTTGTGTCATGTCAATATAATGTTTAACATGAGGTTCATTGTTCATAGGACCCATATAGTGTTTTAAAACATCCTTTGTGTTAGAAGAAGGCCTAGTGTTATCATGCCAAAATGTGTGCACTAGTCCCTTCACTGCTTCGACAAACTTCATGTCTTTGTGGGAAACCTACCACTAAATTCCTATAATGTTTCCATTTGTCCCTCTACATCAAGGTCGTCTCTTCTTATTGAATATTTTTAAGTTTCTTTGGATGTAAAGGCACAATTTTTGATGTGCATTTAATTAAACGGCGTTGTCTTGTGGATATACATACAATTGATTCAACCAATACGCGATGAGCCACATTACAGTCCTTTGAACGAGTTTTTTTACCAATCATGGGAATGCAACAAAAAGAGATTTAAAACTGTGATTACTTGATTCGATATTCTTCAATATTCTTATGCCCAACTTTATTCTAACAGTTGCCATATTTGTAGATTTAAGCAAAACTAAAAACAATTGGAATTTACTAGCTTCGGATTTGTTATTAAAATATTGTTTCATTATTTGAGAAAAATGACTAAGAATAGTGTGTTTAGCCACCTTACCTTCCATGGAAGTTAATTCTCTCTCATACACTTGTATGTGTTTAGGAGTTCTCTTTCATTTTGATGCAAGATTTATTTCCGTTTGAAATGCTGGAGTGGCGTTTACATCCACTACAGGTTGACAACTTTGATTAGGATATTGAACCACTTGGCATGTTTGTTGTGGAGTCACATTTGCATTGTGAGGAACATAATTATTGAACTCGTCACAATATTGTTCACTTAATAATGGACCAAGAATATCGTCTCCCCTATAACCAACTTCCTTTAATGTTGCATTATCTTCCTCATCCTCTACGTCAGGTATCTGTTGATTGAGAACGGGAAGTATTTTCTCATCAAATGAATGCCGATGATTTCATGAATCTTTCCTCTTCTTTTATTTTTTCATTTTCATCTTCTTACAATGTAAGCACCTTCCTCGTTGACTTTAGACCTCTATTACGTACATTCCCCATTGAAATCCACCCGAACTTGTACAAAACCTATGGATTTGTGTAAGAAATGATTAAATTGCACGTTGAACATTTCTCTGTGCACGGGTTTAGAAGAATTATGCCTTTTTCTACATTAAACCTGGCCCATAGCATGCAACCCAACATTTTTTATAAAACACATATCGCATATGCGTTATCTCACATATGCAATATGGATACACTGCTTTTTACTTAACGGGAAGTTTTTATTACGTGATCACTAAATCGCATATGTGATTTAGTGCATATCAAATATTTAAACTTGATAACCTTATAATGGAACCCATACCCATGGTTAAGACCTCCAGACCTATCCTTGGACCATGGTAGTGTCTTCAGAACTATCTCTTGTCTGGAAATATTCATAATGGTTCCTATATGACCATGGTCAATGCCTCATGAAGAATATTAAATGCATACAATATTCTAATGGCACATATATCCCATATTAAGGATAAATATCCCTATAAAGGGCATGTGTACTGGTTTAAGATTTGTTTCTATTACACTATTGTCCCATTATCATGGTTAAGACCTTGAGACCCATCCTTAGTGTATAAAACCTCATAATGACACCCATATCCCACTAAAGGCAAAATATTCCATCTATAAGGAATGTGTTTTGATTTAGGGACTTATTGTCTTCTCTTCCATGACTATTGTCAATGTCTAGAGACCCATCCCTCCCATAAAAAACCCCATGATGGAACCCTTATCCCATTATAATACCATTTAGGTTCCCAATATTCCATCCAGACGGTATATGGGGTGGATCATGGCCAAACATTACATTGGTTAAGAGTGGGGGGGGGGGGGGGGAGGTCAAAGGAGGGAGAGGAAGGCCTAGAGGGAATCATGGGAGGGAGGGATGGGTAGGGGACATATATGGGGGGGATGAACGGAGGAGAATTATAAGTTGAAGGGAGGGATGGGTAGGGGAGAGATATGAGGGGGGGATGGAGGGAGAAAAAATATGAAGGGAAGGGATTGGTGGGAGGGGAATAAATATAAGTGGGAGGGAGGGCCTTGGGGTCTTAGACATTGTCATGAGATGAAACCTCTACTTTAGACACTAAATGAAGCTTCTAGGCATCTAGGACCACCAATAACACCTTAAACCACCATATGTTACCTCTTGAGGCAATTATTAGCTTTGTGTGTGGGAATTCACGCCATTAGGTTGTTTTAATCACTAAGGATGGGTTTAGAGACCCTTGACATGGTTGAGATATCTGGAAACCCAGTTCATAGATACTAAAGAAAGCTTCTAGGGATGCATAGGAAAGAATAATGTATCAAGCCACCACACATGACCTCTCTAGGGGGTCTTTGGCCTTAGATTAGGGGTGCCTGCAAGAATCTGCTACCCAATTATGATGCAATGGGAGCACGCTAGCGGAAAACAACAAGAATGTGCACACACGGATGTGTGCACACGTTCCTTCTTTGGCAACAATGAACCTCCATGTCAGATTGCCAATGTAGACAATAGGAGTGCGCACATGCACCTAATGATGTGCACACATGTATGGGAGTGCACACGTATCTAGATGTGTATGCATGTTTATTGCATATGCAGATAGGGACGTGCACGTGTCCCTGTGTTTAAAAAAAAAACAAATAGTGAACAATTTTATTCACTGACAAACAACCCATGAGCACACAAGCTACCCGAAAACGACGTCCAAGGAGGCCAAAACAAAACCCACAGAGCCCAAAATAAGGGTCAAAGCAGCCTAAAATGACACCCACGACTGTTGGAGTAAGGTTGATGGAGTAGTATTTGCATTTTGTTGTATTTTTTTGTTTTTTTAATGTTTTTCATTATTTTTTAAATAAAATTTAAAATTTAAAAATTTTCAAATGAATTGAAATGGAATAAAATTGATATTGTAAATACAAATTACCTAAACATAATGACAAATACTAATGAACCATCCCAACAAAGGAGTGAAATAAACCAATCAGAGGATCCAATAAACCCTGAATTAAACGAAGAAAATCTCGAAGATGGTTTTGGTGAACCATGAGAAAACCCCGAAGATGAATTACACAGGGATTTAAACCAATTAAGGATATTGAATAATGAACTAAAGAACACTAGGGAACCCTCTCAAGTTTCCCTCGCCACATCACTACAAAACATAATAGATTCTATCAACATTTCCTACAGTGAGATAACCAATTTGAGCCAATATAGGGCTCGAATGAGAGAAAATTATGCCACTGGTATATCCAAAGAAGATATAAAAAACCTGAATATCACAAAATCCCAACTGTGGAGCAAATTTATAGATCCGAGAATAGGGAAGACTCCAGATGTGAGGAAGAGGCGAGTTTTCATAGACTGGTGTAATTACCATCCATGGAGAGAAAACTGGAGGAATAGATGGTTCATGGTTTTTGAAAAGTGTCCATGCAAAAATGTCGAGTCCCATAGTATTTTATCAGGAAACTATGGGTTGAGTTTGTGTTAGGGTTCCATGTGAAACACTTTGACATCACTGTTTTCTAGGGGATCAGTTTTGGCTCGGGCCAATATCGACCTCACACCCACTGGAACCCACTCATAGAATCTCCTACACCTAGGAGATATCCAAACTCGCTTCGTCAACCCCCTATGTTAGGTAGCAGGTTAGATGATATCCATGATTTTGTTATACATGCCACATGACACCTTCTCAGGCATACCACATTTGTGGCTATGTCCTCATAGAGCGACAATGACCACCCCAAGAGACACACTTCTGCACGGTCTACTAGTGGTGGGCGAGGGAGAGAAGCTACATGTGGTATCCAGGATGATCCATCCAGCTCAATGGTACCAGTGCCGCATCATTTTTCTCATTGTGGGAATCCATGCCATGTTCCCATGTAAGAGCATGCCATAGAGAGCTACCTACACCAAGTTAGTTATTGTTTTATTTAATGTTCAAGTATTGATTATACGTTATGAAATCTCATAATTTATAATAAAATTAACTTAGAATAAGATGTTGATGAATTGATTTGTTTTAATGTACAACTATTTAGTGTTGAATCTCCAACACTCGGGTGGGAGGACGTTGGTTCCTTCAACCGAGATGGAGCCATGGCAGTTGCAGAGGACATAGTGGTACCATACACACATGTAGTTTTATTTTAGTAATTAAATCTAATGTTAGTATTTAATCTTGTCATCCAATGTAGTTAATATTTAGTAATTGAATTTAAATATTTTTGTGTTTTCACAGGTTTCCATAGGAGTGAGTTACTAGCCACCCCCATTAGGGATCAGCATATCCCCTCGTGAGCAGGTATCATGTAATCAAGTATAAATTTAATTTCAGTTTTGATGGATTAGATTTTTATAGTTATATTTTTATGTACTAATATACGAGGCCATGAATATGTATGCAGGTCCGAGTACATAGGCACGTCGGTGTCACTATCTCTCCATCAAATTCCTTTTTCCCACCATATATGTCAGGTGTAGCCCCTGGCATACATGTCCCTTTCCTTGCATCCCTCCCTACCCTGTTCCATCCATCCCTTGCCTCTCATCCACCACCACACTTCCATCTAGCTCCCCCTTCTTTGTCATATCCTTCGATCACTCCCCCCTTCCCCACCCATCCACCTCCTCCCTTGCAATTTCCCATGTTTCCACCCTCCCCGCTCTGACCATGATACACCAGTCATCCACATTCACCCATACCTCCACCCCATCCTCCTCTATTCCATCCACCCTAGCATCAGAGTAGGTTGTCCAACCCACTTCTCCACCTGCCACCCCGAGGACCAGCCGACTGCTCCACTTGCCACCCCCAAGGACCAGCCAACTGCTCCACTTTCCAGCCCCTAAGACCAGCCTGTTTTGTTCATGGCGAGATTGATTAATTTATGAAAATATCATGCAATATTAATGAAAATTAACATAGGCAGTAAATTGTATGAGTTATCTTACTGTTTAAATGTTGCAGGGTGGAATTGTCGAGAGACTTGGATCACGGAGGAGGCTGGTAGCCTGCTTACCACTTACGGTCTCGTTTGAAGTGAGTTATTTAATATTTGAAAACTTATTTTTGATTTTTAATTTTTTTTTTATACTTGTATAATTTCCTGTAGGATTTGACATTTGATTGTTTTCATTTTAGATCCCAAAGGGAGGTGGTCAAAGCGGACAGAAGAACCAAGCTTCCTCTAGCTCGAAGAAGAGGAAGATTGATTTTGGAGGTGCACCTGGGAGCTCTGAGGGTGGGCAGGAGGATTGAGAGACCCTCCTATGTACACTAGACATGATGTGGCATTTTGGCACGAGTTTCCACATTTTGTATAGGGAACGAGTTGTCATATTTTTTATAAGGAACGAGCTGCCATATTTTGTATAGGGCATGCATTGTCATTGTATAGACATTGGTAATGATGTTCCATTTTTCAATACTACTCTATATGATTGGAAATTTGTGTATATTAATATAAAATTTTTCACTTTTTTATATTAATTTGCCTTTGATTACATATTTTAATACATTATGTCGAATGCAGTAGTAGATTACAGTTGATACACTTGCAATACTTAGTGTTGACGAAGCAATAAAGTCAGTATGTTCACAATAAAATGCATAAAAAGTTTAACACTGTAGGTTATTTAACAAAACAAATACACAGCTGCATAGATGTGTACAATAGCAATGATAATTTTAAATACCAAATACATGATCTTGTAAATCTTAGTTCAAATACCTAGCATGGCCCTTCACCCCTCAGCTCTTCCATTTGTTTTCATGGCTTGTCATACCTAGCTTTAGCCTTGTTATTTGAGACCGAAACCCTAAGGACCTAGACCTAAATAGACACCTAACCTAAAACCCTAGCTTTATACGCTTGCAAACCCTTCCTCCCTTCTCCATATCCTAACCTACTCGCTTACCTTTCCACCTCTCCTCTCTCATTTCCTAAGCCTAAGCTTTGAATCTCATATTCCTATCCTCGGCCTATAGGATCAGACCTCTCCCCCCTTTCAAAACCCCTTCTCTATCCTTAGCATCCCTCCTAGGACTCTACATATCATTGACATTTCTAGCCATACATAAGAACTTTTGACGTGATCTACAAGTACATTTTCACTACTAGAATACCAAAAAGACCTCTAAAAAACATGTACAATATACCATCTTTGTTTAGGAATATCATATAGGTACTTGTTGGCACTCTTGGATTGACTTGAAATTACTATTTGGGACAGTCATAGTAAAATTTGTCTTGGCTGGAAAATACATTTAGTTTGACAGTCCCATTCATTGACCAAGTTGGAATTGACAATACTTGTAGTGCACTTGCATTTACCTAACAGTTGTCTTCCTAATTGCAAACTTGAAATTGACATAGCTATTGCATCTTTACTTTGACTGGAAGTAACATTTTGGGACAACAATACTTGGCTGAAAGTTATCATTGGTTTGACAGTCTTATTCATTATCCAAATTGGAATAGAAAGCACTTGTTTGCCTTTGGTATTTACATAGTAATTAGTGTCTCATTTTGCAAGCTAGAAATTGATATTGGAATGATCTTCTCTTACCATTTGATTGACTGGAAATTTCATAGTATTGATGAGCTGAGAATCATATTGAACATGAATGTTGTTGGATTGCATTTGTTACATCTACTTGGAAAACATTGATTTTGATAAATTTGACAATTTATATCATTTCAATATGAAGTTGACATTGTTTACTCTCATTGAATACATAAATATTTGTTATTCTATTGTTGAGCACTTGCAATTTTAACGATCTCTTGTAATTGTTGCTTTGGCATAGGCTAATTGAAGTTTAAGGGCTAGCATGCATAGCCTAGGGTTTAGAATCAATGGAGAAACCCAAACCCTAACTAAAGTTTAAAGTTTACCATGCATAACCTAAGTTTTTGAATCAATGAGGAAACCCTAAACCTAGGAGGGAAATCCTAACACCAATGCTACCTAACCATCTCTTGTGGCCTCTTATAAAGTAGCTTTTTGTTTGTATATGAGCATACCTAGGATTTTAGTCATATGCCACATATTCTTTATACACTAATCAAATGAGATACTCTTTATGGTTTATGATGCACAAATTGCACAAGTTGATGTTAATAAATGTGGAAAATTTAACCCTAAGGAGGAAACTATTTTGATTTAGCTAGAAATTATTCTTAGTTTGACAGTCCTATCTTCATGAAAAGTGGGTTTATTGGGTTCTATGTCAATGTATGTTGGTTGCAAAAGAGGTTGACTTTGTATGATATGATGATAACGTCCCATCAACACCACTAACATGCTTCAACCACATCCATAATTGAAAGGAAAATTACATCCAATGTTATTTGCAATAACCCAACCAACCATTACATAAAATATTGAATCCTCCTATGGTGTTTGAACCCCCTCTTTCATAAGAAATATTCATTATGGTTATTGGCTTGCAAGAATATATTCTAGGTATATGGCGTATTCTCGGTATATGGTTTATTCTAGCTACATATATTCTAGGTATATGGTAAATTGGTTTCTAGTTAAGTGAGACCAACAAATATAATTATCTAAACCTAATGAGTTCATGAAACTCTAGTTTGTAGTTGTATGTGTAAATGTTTAAACACTATTTTTTAGGTTTGTGGTTTGTAGTTCATGAAACACTATATTTTTTCTATTTGTTCTTGTAGATTAGGTATATGGTCTAAGTATATATAAACAAGTGATACTAACACAGAATTTGATATCTATGTATTTGAATTTATTTCAATTCTTGAAACCCTGGTTGGCTTGATACTTGTAATCCATGTATGTGTCTCTACTTCTATTTCATACAATTATTTGTTATACTTGTAATTCATAAAGACTTATTTTCTTTGTTGTAGTGAAGGTACATATCTTCTAGGTATATGGTATATTGGTTTCTAGTTGAGTGACACTAAAAAATCTAATTATCTAAACCTATTGAGTTCATAAACTTTGGTTTTTAGTTCTATGTCTAAAATGTGTGAACCATAGTTTTAGGTTTGTGGTTTGTAGTTCATGAAACCATAGCTATGTTGTAGTGCAGGTATATATCTTCTATGTATATGATTTACTAGTTTCGAGTTGAGTGAGACTAACAAATATAATGATATAAACCTAATGAGTTCATAAACCCTAGTTTGTAGTTCTATGTCTAAATTTGTGAACCCTAGATTTTAAGTTTGTGGTTTGTAGTTCAAGAAACCCTAGCTTTATTGACATTTGTTCTTATAGATTAGGTATATGGTCTAAGTTTATTTACAAACGTATATGGTCCTAGTTTGTAGATGTATGTGTAAATTTGTAATCCTTATTTTTTAGGTTTTTGGTTTTTAGTTCTACATAAGAGAGACTAAAATAATATGTATCATCTCTATGTATGGGAAATTATTTAAATCCATGAAACCCTAATTGGCTATATACTTGTAATTCATGTATGAGTTTTTACTTCTAATTCATACAATTATGTGTTTCTACTTGTAATTCATGAAACTCTAGTTTCTTTGTTGTAGTGTAGGTACATAGATTCTAGGTACATGGTCTATTGGTTTATAGGTAATGGCATGCTAGGAGACCAATGGATTCGATGGCTCATTGATCTGAACTCCGGTTGCCAAGTTATGCCAAGTTGAAAGACGCATGAAAATGTCATTTAGGGACACTTGGTGACTCTCGGTCCGGGAGTGAAAAAACAAAGGGAGAAGCAAGATTGCATGTTTCTGGCTCTGACAAGTGTGTATGTGCAATTCCGATATGGGAACCCTACCAAGACTGGAACGGTGGAGGGTTTTGCAGAGTTTACTGACTAATGCGAGAGTTGCATTGAAGGAAACTGAGCAAAAACCTAGTTTATGAAACCGATGAAAAATGGAGTTACTGGGCCATCAAACATGGTGGAGAGGCCTCCCTAGAGATAATGGCATGCTAGGAGACCAATGGAGTTAATAGATCATTGATTTGACCTCTAGTTTCTGATTTATGTCGAGTTGAAACTCGCATGAAAATGTCGTTTAGGGACACAATCTGACTCTCAGTCCGGGAGAGAAAAACCAACCGAAGTAGTAAGATTGCATGTAGTTGGATCCATAAAGGCTGTATGGGTGATGCTAATATGGGAACACTACCAATAATGGCAAGGTGGAGGTTTTTGAAGAGTTGACCCACCAATGCGAGAGTTGCATTGAAGGAAACTAAGAAAAAACCTAGTTTACAAAAATAATGCATAATGAAGTCACTAGGCCATGAAAATGTGGTGGAGAGGCCCCCTAGAGGTAATGGCATTCCAGGAGACAATGAATTCGATCTGACCTTCGGTTGCCTAGTTATGTCGAGTTGAAAGTCGCATGAAAATGTCGTTCATGGACACTTGGTGATTCTCGGTCTGTGAGCAAAAAACCAAACGGAGCAGCAAGATTGCATGCCGTTGGCTCCAAAATGTGTGTATGTGAAATGTCAATATGGGAACATTACCAATATTGGCATGATGGAGGGTTTTGTAGAGTTGAACAACTAATGCGAGAGTTGCATTGAAGGAAACTGAGAAAAACCCTAGTTTACAAAACATATGCACAATGAAGTCATTGGGCCATGAAAACACGGTGGAGAGTCCCCCTAGAGGTAATGAAATTCCAAGAGACCAACGGAGTTGACGGATCCTCGATCTGACCTTCGGTTGCCGATTTATGTCGAGTTGAAAGTCGCATGAAAATTTCGTTTAGGGACACATGGTGAATCTCGGTCCAGTAGTGAAAACCAAATGAAGCAACAATATTGCATGCCATTGGATCTGAAAAGTGTGTATGGGAAATGTTGATATGGGAACACTACCAAGAATAGCATGGTGGAGGTTTTTGCAGAGTTGACCCACCAATGCGAGAGTTGCATTGAAGGAAATTGAGCAAAACCCTAGTTTACGAAACCGATGCACAATGAAGTCACTGTGACATGCAAACACAGTGGAGAGGGCCCCATAGAGGTAATTTCATGTTAGGAGACCAATGGATTTGACAAATCGTCAATATAACCTCCAGTTGTCGAGTTATGTCGAGTTGAAAGCCACATGAAAATGTCGTTCAAGGACACTTGGTGACTCTCTTTCCAAGAGCGAAAAACCAAACAGAGTAGTAAGATTGCATTTTGTTGGCTCTAGAAATTGTATATGGGAAATTTCGATATGGGAACATTTCCAAGAATGCCACAATGGAGGGCTTTTCAGAGTTGACACACCAATGCGAGAGTTGCATTGAAGCAAATTGAGCAAAACCCTACTTTACAAAACCGATGCACAATGAAGTCACTGTGCCATGAAAACATGGTGAAGAGGTCCCACTAGAGGTAATGGCATTCTAGGAGACCAACAGAGTCAATGTTTCATTGATCCAACCTCTGTTTATTGAGTTATGTTGCGTTGAAAGTCAACATGAAAATGGGGTCCATGCAACTCTGGCAATGATGCACCGACCCTGCAAAACCCTGTGCCGAGTGGCAAGGGGTGGATTTCCCATGGTGTCCATGCCCAAACACACCTTCAGGATCCAACGGAATCAGAAATTGTCATCCGGTTTTTTTTTTGGACCCCAGCCTTGAATTGGCCTAGGTGTCCCTGAACAAATTTTGTTGGGTTATTGCAACTCACCATAGAATATTGATCGAGGCTTCAATCGACAAAACATTAGTTTCATCGGGATGGTGGCACGAGTTATGGACAAGGTGGCCTCCCTCCTAACTCTGCATCACCCACACATTCCTCCGGGCTGTATTATGCAAACTAGGGTTTCACCCTAATGGAGTGTAAGCGCAATTACCCAATCTCATCCAATATAGCCATCTAGATCCTCTTTGTTGCTAATTGTATCCATTAATATCTCATGCTCTGAATGAGGCAAGAAGTAATGTACCTTGGTTAAGTTCTTTTTTGAAATTGTTTGTAGATGGATGTTTGTGCCAACAATCAAGTGTGTGAAGTGATAGACCACAAANACATGCCCACTAGTTCTTCTTGATTTCCCATCTAGTGTAAGATATTCACCCTCAACCACCATCGAGCCAATAGGAAATTCATTGCCTTCATCATCAATCAATAATCCATTCAGGATTTCCTTACCTCGAATGCATCATGCCAACCAATAATACGTGTCCCATTCATTGTCTTTCAGTGAAACAAATGCATATATTTGTCCTGGTTGTACACGATATGATATATTGATGTAGTTTGTCAAAATCACTAAATGTCCCTCCTCTAAGTGGGTTGTTTCAATGAATACACATGGTTCAAATGCAAGTGACACATGATCCCAATCATCAACCTAATCCAAGCATTCACATTCATCCCATTCACCACTACTACAAGGGATGCAAAAGTAAGCAAGTTTCCACGTCCATATTTCAAATAGGGGGTTGTTTGATCTTTGAACTGAATGAAATGAATGTGTTCCTTGTACTTTGCTGCAACTATAGGAACATGATCGATCTATGTCAACCATTTTCCAAAAATTCCTGACTAGCCTTCCTACCCCTGTTGATGTATGTTGCACTTTAGTTCGGTCTGACATTGTTGCATAGTAGTTCCATATATGTGGCACATTGTAATTATTATGCAACATACTCATCCATTGGAAGACTCGGGCAGTTTTGAACTGGCTCACACAAGCAACTGACCATATCCAATGCGGATCCATCTGTATATATCACTCCTTTAGATGATCATAGAAAATTTGAAAACAATGTTGCACATAATGCAGATCATGGCATCCATCATCACTTATGTAAAAGTTTGTCTCCTTCTGTATTATCCTATTGTTAATGCTTCTCTCAGGGCCATGCCTATACGTAATATGTACCATGATTCTGACTTGGTCAAAATGGTAGTATTGACTCTGAATTTCATTTTGTGGCTGAAGGGTGTAGTTTTCTGCAAAATCCACAATTGACAATATGGTCCCAATGGGAAATCTATCCCTGCATTTTCTATACTGCTCATCCTGCCATCACGCTACATGCACATGTTGAACATACTGCTCGGTTTTCTTGTAGAAATCCATCAAAAAATCACATACCCGGACCTATTGCCATGAAAATAAGGGTCATATTATAATGTGACCTTTAAAGAATGTATATGTAGAAACTGAACGTGTAAGAGGAAAACATGCACCTGTGAATTCATTAATGCATAATTTTTAGTTTCCTTCACACTATCTGATTGATAGGTTGCATACTTGAAGCTCTGCATCTCCATGATCATACTGCCAAATTGATGCTCATCACTTCCATGAATGTAACGGTTCAAAAGAGAAAACTCGCTGCACCTGGAACAATTCCCATATAGACATGATTTTACATAGTATTTTTGTCCTTCATGCC
The DNA here is from genome assembly GCA_001517045.1 of Pseudotsuga menziesii. Lineage (NCBI taxonomy): Eukaryota > Viridiplantae > Streptophyta > Pinopsida > Pinales > Pinaceae > Pseudotsuga > Pseudotsuga menziesii. The sequence goes on along the minus strand of LPNX010979947.1, from coordinate 60,623 downwards.
TTGGACACATGACACTACCGATAAAATCTCTCGATGCATTTAGTGGTATTATAGATTCATTGCAGCCCTAATCAATGTTAGCATGCAAATCACAAAATATAGGTTTATACGTGTCATAAAAATATTCATATTCTACATGGTATCTACAACAACATGTGTTTCGATCAATGCATATATGAACATACCATGCTTTACATTTCTCAAAGGACCTTTGGTCCATGCTCAATTCTGTGTGCTAATTCGTGAATCTCTCATAGAGTTTAGTCTATGTCGTTTCAAGGAAGTGTTTGATGTGGGGTTCATGTTTAGTATAACCTTTTATCAGATTTAACACATCTCTTTGGTTAGAGGAAGGTCTGGTATGATCATACCATATTTTTTGTACTAATTCCTTAACAACATCAATTAGCTCCATATATCGACCAGGCAACCTGTCGAAAAAATTCCAAAAATCTTTTCCCGTAGGAGTCTGAATATTTTCTCTTATAACAGAGTACTTCTTAACAGTTTTTCTATTTAATTTAAGTATGTGAGAAGTGTGTGAAAGGAGGAAATGTTGCCATGTGGAATTGCTTACAACTGATTCTGATAACACATGACGAGCCACATAAATATCTTTAGTATGAGACGTCTTCCCAATCGCATTAAAATAAAATTGGATATTTCTAACAACATGATTGTTAGCATTTGAACTTATAACCATATTTATGCCCAGAATTCTCCTAACAACAACTGAAAA
>LPNX010979947.1:22384-54884 GCA_001517045.1 Pseudotsuga menziesii | reverse complement strand
ACACATACACAACAATGACCTATCCCTAATAGCCTTAATGACCTCTCAACAACAACGACACCCCTCAGCAAGCTCCAACAGGTTATAGATAACCTCAAGTAAGGTAGTGACAACCCTAGACAATGTAGCGAAAACACCAGATTGAACCTAGAATGTAAAGACCCTCTCCTAAAAGTCCAAAAACTAGTCGAAAACTCACAAGAGGAACAATCCTGAGTAGTAGAGCATGAAACAAGAGAGCGCCCAAGTATTTAAGGCATAGAAATCCTAGATGTCACCCTAGAATAGGCATCAATAATAAGATCTCTAAATTTCATCTTCAAGATGTATCATAATGAGATATTTTAACTTATATTATAAGTTTTAATAAATTCTAGAATGATCTTCCTTCTAATCCTTCATTGAACTAGGGTTATTTTACATAGAGTCAATATTTCATATATTTAGTAACATTAGGGAGGGTTACTAAATATAAAACATAAATTATTGTTAAGATAACATAAAAAGGTTAAGGAAACGCATTCAAAATGGGGAGCTAACACAACAAGGGAGATTTCAACACAAGACCAAACAAAAAACAAGGTTAACCACAAGTGGGAAGAAAACCCTTTTACCCACAAGACCAAGTGGGAAGACAACCCTTGCACCCACAAGACCAAAGATGCAACAACAAGGTGAAAATACAACTCTTTTACCCACAAGACCAAAGGTATAGCAACAAGGTGGGAATACAAACCTTTTACCCACAAGGATAAGAAATCAAACTTTTATCTCTCTCAATGTATGTGATCTACTAGTGCTCCATACAGTTACTAGAAGTTTTATCATCACCATATAAGGAAGGTTTGAACTAGATGATGTGATCCTCTAGTCCTCCTAACCGCTCCTAAAGATCAAGTGCCACTAACTTCAACGAGCCGTGGGAAGTCCCTTGATGAAACAAACTACCTCAACCATCTAGGAAATGAGGGAATCACACATCATTATCCTAGTTAACTGACCAAGATCCACCTGGTTAACTAACCAAGAATACACTTTGAGGACCTGCTTGGTCCTAGACCAAGAATCTTCCTATTCAATGACCAAAATGTCTTTGTTTCTACCTGCATGATCTGCTTGGTACTTATGACCAAAAAATTGTCTAATCCATGACCAGAATTGCCTAGAGACATATTGGAGCCCTAACCACATGCTATGGAATTTTCCATGGCATTAACCTGCTTGGACTCAAACCAAGAACTCCAATAGAATGATAAGGGACTTACTCTTCTTGGTTAATTGACCACGAACGCTAGTTAACTAATTAGGGTGACATCCTCCTAGAGAATGGATCTCACAACTGCCTTATCTTTAACACTCCCTCTTAGAAAGAGTGGCATTGTCAACAACACTTATATTGTCTCAGAAGTACCCATACTTCATCGTGGATATAGGATTAGTCAAAACATCGCTAATCTATATATTTAATAGAACATACTGAACCATGTACCTGACATAGTGATACCTCCTCTCGATGTGTTCTGACCTATCATAGAATACAAGATTTTCTGAGAGATTTAAACAATTATGGATATCAGCAAGAATCTTGATCTCATAGATCCACTTGGAAGTTACAATTGAATTCCCTTGATGGGTGAGAACCACTTTCCATATGTCATTTTGCATAGCATATTTCCAAGCTTGTTATTTGGATACCTCCTCATAAGTGGAAGATTATGAATCAGTGACATGGCTCACACTCGAGAACCCTTGAAGCCTATCAATAGTCTCCTTAAAGAGATCAATTAAAGGATTTCTGGCCTTCTCCCTCTACTCATATGAAAAGCATGACTCATAGGATAAAATTTCTTGCAATTACATGTCTGAGTCACTCGAAGAATCTCTGAAGTTATGGAAGGTCACATATCTACTTTTCTTTTTTGCAATCCCAATATGTTAGGGATTGAAGAGCACATTTGTCTCCCTCTTGATCTGTGAATTCTAATAGGGGTCACCCTCTCTTTCATTACTTGTGGCCATGATTTTGTGCCATAGTTCACTTTAAGAAGTGTGCCCCAAAACCTTATAAAGGTTTCCTTCACAGAATCCAAATACAATAGTTGAACTCATGTTCCCATCCTTAGGCCACATCAGATCATTTTCTTCTGAGAAGGCTATAGTGAACCCCTTGTCCTTTAGAATGACCATTAAAAGAAGATTCTTCTTTAATACAGAAACATATAAAAATTTCCTCAGTGTGCATAAAAATACTCGAGTCAAGATGGAAGAAGGCTAAACCAATTCCTCTTATGGCACAGGTACTATCATCTCCCAATTATACTTTCACTTTTAACTTCTTGTTCATGCAATCTATAATATCCTTCCTAAATCTAGTCATATTCTTGTAGTATCTATTGCATATCCATCAGGGATCTATCGAGTTGTGGATGGAACGTAAGAGTGATGAAGCCAAATAGTATTTATTTTTGTTCTTGATCTTTAGCCCTTGATTCCTTTCATTGTGGCTCTTCCTCTTCTATAGAAGTTGAGGCATGGTACTTGTTTCTCTACCAATTCTTGTTAGGAGGTTTCTTTAAGTTCTTTTCAAAATGACTAAACTGATTGCAGTTATAACACCTTATCTTTGACATATTAAAATGCTTACCTGGAGGTCCCTTACCTTTTTCTCCGTGCTGAGAGAACCTTCTTCCCTTCGTTATATTAGTAGCAATTGCATGATCCTTTTTTGCGGGAGGCTCAATTCTACTTTGGATCCTTGTTCTTCTAAACAATCATTCCACAACCTATTGAATTTTGGTTGAATCTCTCTTCCATTTACTACTGCTAGAAATGTCTCTTATGTCACATGAAGACCATCAAATACTGTATACACACAATCATCATATTCTACTTTATCCCCAATGGCCATGAGCTTATCTCTTATCTAAGATATCTTGGAGGATAAAGTGGCAAATTTCTCATCCTTCTCCATATTTAGTGATCGAATTTGATTTTTCAAATCCCTCCTATAAGTAGGGGCCTTATTCTCATAGAGATTTGCTAGAGCATCAAAAAATTCTTTAGTTTTTCTCATAGGAGCTATCACTGGTATCAATTATCTTTTACTTAACAAAAATGTTTCTCTTTTCCTTGGTTTGCTTCTTCTTATAGGATTCTATTCCTTGATTAGTTGTGGGATATTTGAAAACCCTAATAACCAAATAATTCAAGTGACTCTCCTCTAGGATATTCAAAACCCTATATTTCCAGGAATTAAAGTTTGAGGCTCCTTCAAGCCTATCTTCTGACTTAACTAAAGAAGATTTCATCTTTAAACCCTTACAATCAACCAACTAGAATTTGTCAATAACCATAGGAAGACAAGTTATATAAAGTTCAAGCCCTTATCTTAGGATCTATGTAGACTCTAATAGGATGAAAAAATAGAGTTTCCCACAAACCCTAAGCTCTGATACCATGTTCAAATTAGGGTTTTTCATGAAAAATGGTAAAACTTGTACTTTAATGCAAATTAAAACTATAAGAATAATACCGAAGTAAAGGTACAATAGTAGTAAATGGTTAACCAATATAAGATATAATTTTCATATCTTTCAACTTTAACACTCTCTTAAAGATCACTATATTAAATTTAGGGTTTGAGACGTAATTTAACAACTATAGAAATATACAAAGTACTAAAATAAATCATAAACAATAATAGTAATACTACATGAGTAAAATCATGAACAATATGATATCAGTAGTAAAACTAAATTAACAAAACAAAACCTGGACATCAAGATTAACCCCAAGATGTTATGAGAGCAGGATTAGGAATTTATAGTAGGAAGTGCACCAGATCAAGATTAACCCCAAGATGTTATGAGAGCAGGATTAGGATTTATAGTAGGAAGTGCACCAAATCAAGATTAACCCCAATATGTTATGAGAACAGGATTAGGAATTTATAGTAGGAAGTGCACCAGATCAAGATTAACCCCAAGATGTTATGATAGCTTTAAACCCTCACCAAAAGACTATGAAACCCTCAACTAGTAGCGACACCCTCACATTGAGAAAAAACACTCTCAACCACCCACACATAAGAAATGGATTACTTAATAACCCACACACAAGATGTGTTTTCAACAAATATCCCACAAATCAAGAAACAACCTACTCTAGTATCCCTCACATGGGACATGAGTCACCTTGACAACCCATAAAACTGGTATCAACCACTCACAAAAGAAGCTACCACTCAAAATGCTACAAATAGGAAACATAATAGGACATACATAACAACAACCTAGCCCTATAGACTCAACAACCTCTCAATAGAAGTGACACCCCTTAGGAAGGTTGGACAGGTTAGCAGTAACTTGAAGGAAGGAAGTGATGACCCTAGAGAAGGTAGCGACAACCAAAAATTGAACATAATAGGTAGCGACCCTCTCATAACAGTCCAAAAAATAGTCCACATCTCACAAGATGAACAATATTGAGTAGTAGAGTAGGAAACAAGAGAACATCCAAGTATTCAAGGAATAGAAACCCTAGGTGTCACTGTAGAATAGTAATCAATAATCAAATCTATAATTTTCATCTTCAAGATGTATCATAATGAGATGTTTTAACTTCTATTTATAAGTTTTAATAACTTCTAGAAGGATATTCCTTCTAATCGTTCATTGAATTAGGGTTACTTTACAAAGGGTCAATATGTCATAACATTAGGGAGGGTTACTAAATATAAAACATAAATTAATGTTAATACATCATAACAAGGGTTAAGGTACCACACTCAAAATGTGGTGCTAGCACAACAAAGGAGAGGCCGACACAAGACCAAACCAAACACAAGGCTAACCACAAGTGGGAAGACAACCCTTTTACCCAAAAGACTAAGTGGGAAAAAAACCCTTTTACCAACAAGACCAAAGGTGTAAAAACAAGGTGGGAACACAACCCTTTTACCCACAATACCAAAGGTATAGAAACAAAGTGGGAAGACAACCCTTTTACCCACAAGGAGGAGCAACCAAAATTTCATATCTCTCTTAATGTATGTGATCTACAAGCATTCCATACAATAACTTGAAGTTTTATCATTACCGTATAAGGAATATCCAAATTGGAATATGTGATCCTTTGTCCTCCTAACTACTCCTAAAGTGACTTCAACAAGGGGTGGCCAGTCCCTTGATGAAACAACCCAGCTCAACCATCTAGGAGAGAAGGGAGTCACACATCATCATATTGGTTAAATCACCAAGATACACCTGTTTAAGTGACCATGAATACACCTATAGGACTTGCTTGGTCCTAGTCCAAATATCTGCGTGGTCCTATACCACGATGTCTTTGTCTCTTCTTTCAGGATCTACTTGGTCCTTATGACCAAGAAACTATCTCGTCCTTGACTAGAATGTACTAGAGACACATAAGGGCCTTAGCCACATGCTTGGGACTTTTCCATGGAATCAACTTACTTGTTTGCATGGGGGCCCTATGGTAGCTACTAGGGACTTACTCTGCCTAATCTGGTTAACTAACCAAGTGGAAAGAACACTAGTTAACTAACTAGGGTTCCATCCTCCTAGAGAATGGCTCTTGAACCTATATTATTTTTAAGAAGAGTGGCATCCTCACCTTGCAACCACATAAACATTTAAATTAAAATAAAGAGCTGAGACCTCATTTCAATTAAAGCAAAGTGATGAGAAAAGGTTTCTCTCTCTTCACCTGGAAACCAAACATCATTTAAAGTAAAGTAATGCAGATAAATTATAGGTTCATTCTCCCCATTGGGAGTTCCCTATCCAATTTAACTAATACAATGTTTGCATTAATTCATAGCAGAGGTATTAGAGGTGTTTCCTCCCCATTGGGAGTTCCCTCTACCACAAAAACAACACAACACTCGAATTAATTGTATTGTATAGAAATTAGAGGCGTGTCCTCCCCATTGGGACTTCCCTCTCCAAAGGAAACAACACAACACTTAATTAATTAAATAATAGAGGGAATTGAGTTGTGTCCTCCCCTTTAGGAGCACCTTCTCCCATGCAAACAACATAGCACTTAATTAAATGAATAGCATAGGGATTAGAGGTGTGTCCTCCCCATTGGGAGCACCCTTTCCCAAAAAAAACATAGCACTTTATTAATTAAATAGAAGAGAAATTAGAGGTTCATCGTCCCCATTAGAAGCACCCTTTCCCATGCCAATAAGAAAAGCACTAATAATAATAATTAATTCAACAAGTTTCGAGTAGAATCCATCCCACTGGGAGTTCCCTCCTCTTCTTGCAACTGTCCACAAAACAAAAAATTCCTTGGAGGGGGCTTGGCTCTCTAGAGTGCACTCAACCTAGAAATACACATGCATTTTAATAATAACTTGGCTTCCCACCAAACAAAAAATTCTTGGGATGGGGGGCTTGCTTCTCCGGAGTTCCCTCCTCAACCCAGCAATACACTAGCCTTAAAATAATAAACTTTTGACAATTTCACACAATAAGTAAAATAAATAAATGCCAAAGTAGTGAGGTCTGAGTTGAGGGATAGGTTGCGCCCACTTCTTTTTGTGGTTAACCATTCAATAAATAAAACATAATACAAGAATTTTCACCCAAAATGGGGTTTCCTCCTTCATAAGGGAGCGCCCTCTCATTTCCAACAACCAATCATTTTTATATAAAGATTGAACACCCATTATATGGTGTTGCGGAATCCCCAAGGGAACCACCCTCCCAATTCCTGCTAAAGAAATCACAATAATTATAAAAATACATGGGTCATCATTCAACAAAAGGAGATGCCAACCCAAAGGTTGCATCCTCACAAAAGAAAATAATAAAGATTTATATGCTCGGAATTACAAAGGGAAGTTCCTTGCCATATGTGCAGACAACCATTAAGAGTCGAAACAAAATTCTTTATTTATAGCTAAAGGGGAAAACACCCTCCTTTATAGCACAATACATGATCACCAAAATCAAGGCTCACCATAATCCAAGCAACTATTTAGAAAACCAAATATGGTGCATTTACCATCTTCCCTAAAAGTTGTGCCCTCTCTTGATAAAAACACAATGCATATATATGTAAAGAAACAACAACAAGAACCAGTGTTGTGATTGCAAGGTTGTGTATGTATTATGCAATCAACTATAAATCCTCCAATAAACAATGCAAATGCATATCTATTAAATCCAATCGATCTTCATGCTTGCAATAATTACATGTACACCAAATATAAAATGTGACCAATGAGAGTTGCATCATTCCAGGGAAGCACATGCATAAATAATTATATAATATCACACTCAGGATCATAATTCCAATGATGTAGAATGGCCTTTCTTGGGGAAGCTATCATTTTTTCTTCAATAGAAAAAAAAAAANTGCATAAATAATTATATAATATCACACTCAGGATCATAATTCCAATGATGTAGAATGGCCTTTCTTGGGGAAGCTATCATTTTTTCTTCAATAGAAAAAAAAAAAAACTGAAAACTCCAAAGAGAACTTCTAACCAACCAAATAAATAAGGGAAAAAGGGAGTAGAAGAGTATGTGCAATTGTCCTCCTACTACCACCCACTAGCACTAAAATCATTAATTAAATAATTAACAATACAAGTATAAAAAGAGTACATAACTATACTTACTCCAAGTGGCCATTACAATCAATTTGATAATAATTACTAATGCACTTACTTCATTCACCAATAAAAAGCTCACACGAGTTAATACAATAACAATTAATGGATAATAAAAACTATAAGAATAAGGCATGGCTACTCTTGCTCCCCAAGTGGCGCACCCATTAACAATCAAGTAGAGAGGTTAAGAGAATAGTGGCACCGCTTGGCTTTAGATGCACATTCATACACCTATAACCATAAGACAAAAATAATAAAATAAAATAAACATAATGCATGCATGGAATAAAATGAGGATGGGAATAAGTGCCTCACTATCTAAATATATGCGAAGGGGTTACTTATCCTTTAAATCAACAAGTGGCATAGTTGGATTAATGCCACTTGGTAATTTATTGAGCCGAGAGGCTCTCTACAGCCTAGTATGAGGTAGATCTTGTAACGTTACATAACGTTGTCACGTTACGTAACGTTATATAATGTTATGTCGGCTAAAAAAATAGAAAAAAATAGAAGTAACGTTACATAATGTTATGTCAACTAAAAAAATAGAAAATTAAAAGAAAAAAAGAAACTATATAAATAGCAAGAAGTATCACAAACTACATCCAAATCCTAGCTACCTTGATCCAGCAACAGCAACAACCACTGCCATAGCAAACAACAACAACCGCGACTGCAACAATAAACCAAGGTAAGAATTTTAAATTTGCTAATCGACAATCAATTCAGCAGGTAATCAATTCAGATATTCTTTAGATATTCTGTGGCTGATATCGAGGAATGTTTGTTACAGGTCATGTTCTGGTTTTGGAGTTGAAGCGAATTTGAATCAATAACTCTTCCGTTTGCCAGCAGGATTTTATTTTAGGTTTGAGGAAATGGCAACTACCCGTGTCGGTGTAACAGAGGTGAAGGCGGAGACAACCCAAGTTGAGCGAGGAGCTGGCCAGGATTGCCCACCATCAGAAATTGCCCTTTTATCAGGTTTTCTCAAACCCATCAGCTGGGGTGTTTTAAATTTTAATTTTCCAGTAGGCAAAAAAAAACGTAAATACCCTTCTATTAGGGATCTTGATTGGCATTTCTCTCTTACTTCTATTTCACTATCTTTACAGTAGGATCATCTTCAAATTTTCTAAAATTAGGGATCTTTGTTGGCATTCCTCTCTTACTTCATCCACTGTGATTCTACTTCACAATCTTAACAGTAAGATAATCTAAAGATTTTCTAAAATTAGGGATCTTGATTGGCATTTCTCTGTTACTTCATCCACTGTAAATCTATTTCACTATCTTAACAGTAAGATCATCTTGAGAAGTTGTTTGCAAGCAGCTATAGGGCCTCCTTTTACTTGTGTCAAATTAAGCTTTTGCTCAATGCCAAAAGCCTGGAAATATCCACTGCTTCTTGATTACCGACTTTATCCCAAACCTAAATATGATTAAAACTCACAATTACAATCATTCTGATATCTGGTACTTCATCTGTTTTCCATTCTTCACAACTAGATTTCACTGATCTCGCCAAAATCCTTGTTGGAGGTCCAAATTCTCTATCAGTTGTCGCTCGACCTCCCTTCCATCTTTATTATCACAAAGTTACACAAGCAGTACCAGCTACACAAGCAATACCGCTGTCACAGTGTTATCACATTTAAATGTTAGCACAAATATATTTAGTGAATATGAACGCTCCATGAATTTGATTTTGAATGCAAAGCCAGAGATACACTGATGCGAGTATATCATCAAACAGTTCGGCCAACCGTCTTTGTTTCTTTAGACTGAATATTGAAGTTACCCGCATGTATCACAAGTCTGGGAGTTATTTATTGATACGAATAATGCATTTCTTACTAGATACGCTCCCATTAGTTTATCTTCCATGGATCTTACTTTTTGTTTTGCTTATATATATGTAATTTAATGAATATCCTTTTCCAATCACGCAATGCACTGAAATATTTATTATTACTTTTATGAATGTTTGTGTTATATATCTTGTGCAAACTAATTTATTATTTGTGTTATTGAAGAGTATATTTATAATATATTTGTTTTTCTTATTAATTATTATGTTATATATAATTTAGTTGTATATATGAATAGTTAATCTAGATTTAATTTATGTACATATATGATAGCTTACTCTCAAAAGGATTAGCTCACTTAATCTCAATATAAAACTAAATATATTGGATTACAAGTTTTTTATTCTACATATTAGGTGGTTTCTCACCAAGTATAAATTCCCAACTTGTATGGTAGTTTAGTTCCTTTGAAGTTCTAGAACTCTTCCACTAAGAAAAAAATACATACTTGTATTAAATATAGTATAAATAGCATAAATAACTTCATTACATAAATCAAGATATGGATATCATCTTACTTATCATAAGTACACCCAAGCCTCAAAATTACCCAAAAAACTAAACATGCATGAAAATTACCACGAAAAAAACTAAACATTTACAATGTTATGTTTCAAGAATAATTCATGCAACCTGTGGACCAAACTACAATTAAATATTGACATAAAGTTTATAGTCATCCACAACTATATAAAATAGAAAATTAGAAGAAAAAAAAACAACAACTATATAAATAGCAAGAAGTATCATAAACTACATCATAGCTAGCTACCTTGATCCAGCAACAACAACAACCATTGGGAGAGCAACAATAAACCCAGGTAAGAATTTTAAATTTGCTAATAACAACAATCAATTCAGATATTCTTTAGATATTCTTTTTGCAGGTAATATTTGTATTATTTAGAGCCATTAAAAATTCTTTAGATATTCTGTAGCTGATGGAATTAATTTTATTTGTAATCTACATGCAGGAAGATGTTCAGCTTCTCAAATACATGGGAATGGACGTCTATCGTTTTTCTATATCCTGGTCACGCATTTTCCCCAGTGAGTTAATTTGATTTATAAATGAATTAACAATGAATTTTCAGTTATCATGGTCTTCCATAAATCTTCTATTTATATTATTTTAACAGAGGGATCGCCCATACATGGAGGAATCAATAAAGGGGGATCTCTTATTACAATAATCTCATCAACGAGCTGCTCATGAATGGTATTTAAAAAAGAAATGATTTGGTAGCCTTGGGTAAATCTTGACATGTATGTGACCTAATTTGACGTGACTTTTCATGCAGGTATAGAGCCTTTTGTTACACTGTATCACTGGGACATGCCACAAGCTCTGCAGAACGAATACGGAGGATTCCGTAGCAAAAAAGTCGCGTAAGTTTCATTGCCTTAGTAACTCCTTATAAAAATAATAAAAATAAAAAGAAAGGAATGCTAATTCTGTTAAATTTTAATATCGAGGGAGGACTTTTCCATATTCATAGAAGAATGCTTTCGAGCTTTTGGAGACCGTGTAAAGTACTGGATAACTGTAAACGAACCACTGGTCTTCTCACTTGGTGGCTACGATTTAGGGATTCACGCACTAGGCCACTCTTCGGTTGGATTTGGAAACTACACACCTGGGAATTCAACAACAGAGCCTTATATTGCAACCCACAATATGCTTCTCGCACATAGCGTTGTTGTAAAATTATATAGGACCAAATACTAGGTGAGAACATCTCCTCTGTTAAATCTAGCCACTGAAACATGGGAAGGATATATATTACATCTCTTGAATAAAATATGTTATAAAATAAAATGTAGGGGAAGTAGAAAGGTTCCATAGGCATAGCCCTTGTAGTGAGTTGGGTGGTGCTATTCACAAAATCCAAGCTTGATCGAAGGGTTGCTCGCAGAGTGTGCGATTTTAGATTAGGATGGTATAGAAGGGTTTTATGTTTTTCCAAAATTTATACGTGTTTAGTAAGAAGCTTTACCCAATTTTAACAAGAAGGACTTATCACCTCGAAAAATAAGAAACCAATGTTTTATGGATTACAGGTTTCTGGATCCATTAACATTAGGGAAGTACCCTGCTTCCTTAACAAGATTAGTTGGAGCGTGGTTACCATGGTTCAGTGCTGAAGAGGCAAAAGCATTGAAAGGATCATTCGAATTTCTTGGCTATAACTACTACACAGCACAATATACGACCAATAACCCTAATCCACCTTAGGTATCCATTGGTTTGAATCAAATCAATGGATACCTAATAAGATATTTGATCCCTCTCGGCACTTGATAGAGGCTAGGATTTGGATCTACGCTGGTTAGTAAATAATTGCGCTGAGAGGCGCTCTGCAACCGAGTATGGGGGAGATCTTGTAACGTTACGTAACGTTCCTCTTGTAAATGTCGACAATAAAAAATACATTTTTTTAATTATCCTCCAAAATAAATGTCGGCCACAAAAACAACCTAATATGGGGGAGATGTTGTAATGTTCCTACCTAACAAAACAATAAAAAATAAAAAATTTAATTATCGTCCAAAAGAAATGTTGGTCAGAAAAACAATACAATATGGGGGAGATGTTGTGATGTTCCTACTTAACAAAATAATAAAAAATAAAAAATTGAATTATCCGCAAAAAAAATTGTTGTTCATGCACATGGTTTTAAAACCATGTTCAAGACCTCCTAAACAACCCATGGTTTTATTGTAAATTGTTTAGGAGGGCCTTGCAAATGATTTTAAAAACATGTGCAAGGCCTCCTAAACAACCCATGGTTTTATTGTACATGGTTTAGGAGGTCGTTGCAAATAGTTTTAATACCATGTGCAAGGACTCCTAAACAACCCATGGTTTTAGGAGGGCCCTACATATGGTTTTAAAACCATGTATGGGGGATATGTTGTAATGTTCTTTCTTAACAAAATAAAAAATAATAAAAAAATATTAAATGTCAGTCATAAATAGTATTAAATAATAATAATAAAAATATTATATGTCGACCTTAAATAAAAAGATGTGTCTTTTGGTATGTTAATAATAAAAATATTATATGTCGACCTTAAATAAAAAGATGTGTCTTTTGGTCTAAATCATACCAAAGCTTATACTTGAGTGCAACACTGAAGAAGAGGTTTGCACCTCTAAAGATTTGATCCGTTTCAGCACTTGATAGAGCATAGGATTTGGATCTATGCTAGTAATAATACTAATTTATTATATAAAGAGTATTGGGTAATATTTTTCCTACATATTATTTTATTCTTAGAAAATAATAATATATCCTTGTCATTTGCATACAAATCATTTACTTATCTCTAGGATAATAACTTAACTTTATCAATTAATCCACCTAGATTCATAATTTACCTATTTACTATAGGTTTTACAAGCACTTAATGCAATCCTTAGATGCACCTATAGTACCATTACTAGGCCTTCAATAATAACTACTAGTACTAACACTAGCAATCATATGCTAATACTATACTTACATAATAATTAATATAGTAGGATCACGATACCATTCACATGCTAGTTTGTACACTGACACGCCATGCCGAAGCACCCAAACACCTTGTAAGACCCCCTCAACAGGTCACTAGTAAGATATGATGCATTGGAAATACCATTACTAGTCTCAACTCACTACTTCCACTAGCAAGTCCATGTTGAGTAGACTTAAACTCTACCCGAGGTCTCATGAGGCATTACTAGCCTCTTTCCTTTTTTCTAGTGGACAATGTGCCTCCTTTGTTACCGTGGTTTTGCACCTCTAGACCTTGTCTATGTTTTTCATTTCATCAGGTCCACATTTTACATTACATCAGCTATCCATGGTATAAAATTACATGACAAGTCTAACAATGTTTCATTGTTTGATGGTGGATCCTTGTCCTTGAGGTCCTCACCACAAACCTTTACATACACATACTTTTACACTTAGTCACAAACACAAAACTACGAACCAGAGACATTACATAGCCAAAATGATAAATTAATAATCTTGCAAAAAATGGATATACAAAACTTGGATCAATCAAGATGGCTGATTTTGTATTAAATAGGATTGTTAGTAAAATGCAAAGTAAAAAGTTTAATAAAGATTCAACCTTGCATTTATTTGTAACATTTTGTGTTTATAACGGATACTGGGTTCCAACCCAATGTCACTCTATGTGAGAGCTTGTAGCATTGCTTACTATAAATAATATGCTTCATTATAAGCTCGAGTCTGAGATTTATGTAGCATCTCAAAGCTTTGTATACAGTAGCAAGAAAGCTAGGTATTATATCCATAGCTTCATTTATTATTTACAATGGATTGGGTTCCAAAACCAATAAAAAAATATCAAGGATCATATCATATGTTTCCAATTTACTATTTGGTAATTTCCAATTGCCATATGTTCAATTCTCTATCTCAACCACTTCAACGGTTCAGTTCCATCTAGCAATTCTATCAATATATATATATATTTTTAATATATATTATCTTTTAATTTTAATATCTCAAAGTTTACTTATAAGTTCCGTCCTTTTAAATCCTTAGATCCTATGGATTTAATTACAACCATTATTTAAAACTATTAAAAATGGAGAAATTAAAATAACATGATAAGTTCCGTCCTCTTAAATCTTTAGGTCCCATGGACTTAATTACAACCATTATTTAAAACTATTGAAAATGGAGAAATTAAAATAGCATGAGGTAGTGCAAGAATGATTATTGATTAAACTTTATTTTAAACTTTATTTAATTATAAATACTTAAATAAAATATTAAAAATATTAAAACTACATTATTTATTTTAAATATCCACTTAAATTAATTCAACTATATTAATTCAATAAATGATTCAATCATGATTTACCTATAATAATTTAACAAATAACTTAAGGATTAAAATATAAAATTTTTATAAAATATAAAAAATTTAATTTTGTAAAATTTCTAAAATTCTAAAATGCCATTTAATTCTTAGAGATAGAAAATACTATAATTTATAGAATAAAATAATCATAATTTTTTTTTAAAATTGATTAATTATAAATATTTAACTAAAATGATAAACTTGTAACATTATTTATCCATGTCATAGGTTCATCCAAATGGTCATTTATGTCATTCATTCACCCATAATAATTTAATATCTATGTCATAGATTCACCTATATTAATTTAATATCTATGTCATAGATTGAACACTTATATTGTCACTTATGTCATAAACTTACCTATATTAGTTTAATATCTATGTCATAGATTCATTTATATTGCCACTTATGCCATTGATTCATCTATATTAATTTAATAAATTACTTTAATGATACTAAAAAATTTATAAGATATATATTTTGTTTTTCTAAAATATAAATTAATATTAAAAATCTAAATAATTGATAAAATTGTAGTGTAACAATTACATCACTAATATATTAAATTCATTTATATCATCACGTATATTATTAAGTTAATAAATAACATTTAATTAAATTTTTTTAATTAATTTATACCATCACTTATATTATTAAGTCAATACATAATATTTAATTAAAAATTTTAGATAAGATTATAAAAGTGTGATAATTAAATAAATAATATAAAAACATTAACCAATATAAAATATCAATTTAAATAAATAACATTTAATTATAAAAATTTAGATGATAAATGTATGCCTATCCTAAAAATTTAGATGATAAACGTATGCCTATGATCACTTAATAGTAAATTTGTCATATTATAATATCACTTTATAATATTGTTTCATATGACTTAAAAAAGGTGTCATATTATATCATCACTCTATAATATTGTTTCATATGACTTAAAAAAAAGTGAATCAATTATATTAGTGAAGAAAAATATTATTTTAATAAATTTAATGAAAAATATTATTTTATTAGTAAAAAAATATTAACAAAATAAATTTGAAGAAAAATATTATTAATAAATAGAGTTGTTCAAAATAAAGGTAATCCTTTAAAAGGATGACTATAAATCAAAAGCTGGGTCACAATTAATATGAAGGAGTGAGCTAATGTTTAGACAATTTGTATCTTTTGGAAATTTTCGCTAGAATTTGACGATGGACAAAATCGCTAAAATTACAATTTGGGTTGCTAGAATTGCAATTTTGACTACACGAATGGATTCAACGACCTTGATTATCTTTGAAGAAAACCCATATGCAAAAATAAAAGTTCAAATCGGCTCACTCGTGAATATATATATATATATATATATATATATAATTCTACCAATAAACAGGAGAATCCAGAAGCAACAAGAAGGTAAGATAATATGATAATGAATAATAAGATGATGGTAACTCCACATCAAACAAAAGACCTAAGACTCACGAAAGTGTCATAAAGGGAGTGAAGGAATAAAATGTCCAACTCATCCATATGCACCAAATAGTTGAGCTTGAAGTGGTGGGCACATCTAGTTGGAAGTGAATTTGTTTAAATGATATAATAATATATAAACTATCACTCCCTCATGAATAACTTTTTGAAAAATACAAAAAGATATTTATAAAATTTTACTTCAAAATTGGTTATAATGTTCATTTAGTTATGAGTGTACACGAGGTGAACTTATAAAAAACAATATCATCTCTTAATAACTTAAAAATTGATATATAAAATATTTAAAAGTAGTTATTTTTTTAAGTAATCACTATAGTCATAGTCATAATAGAGGACCCTAAAAACAAAGAATGTATCTTTACGCTCAAAGAGTGCCAAAAAGAAGCCACTACAATATGAACTAAAAGCAAATGCTACAACATAAAAGAAACCACTACTAAAAAGGACCGGCAATGTAACATCCCTCGCCACCTCGATCTAGAGCTCACAGTGTAAGTAAATACCACTGTAAGTATCGACTATAAACCTCTGCCAAGTTATGGTTATAAATGATAAGGTTAGCGACTGAAAGCTTCGAACGACTGAAACGATTTTGGCGACGAACCCATTAGGGGGAAAAGGGCTTTCCAAAAAAGGGGAACTGAGAAACTCAATGAATAAATTGCTGTGTACTTGTAAATACTAAGAGAATAAGGAGTAGTGTTTAATCACTAGCATGGCAGTCCTTGGTATATAAAGTGGAGTCAATTAAGAAAGACAATGTTTTAATTATAAACCAAGGGAACCATTTTTTTTAAGGAGAAAACCTTTAAGAGATCATAATCTTTTCCCTTCATAGCGTCATATTATGATATATGTATATATAGAAGGGGACATTATTTTTAAAATGTGAATAATGTGGTAAGGTGTAGTTTTTCTTATGAGAGCTTTATATTAAAAAAAATAGGGAATGTTACACTTTTTCCCGAGTGCTCTCCACTTTTAAAAAGAGTTAATATAGCTAAATAGAAAGGGCAGTACAGTTAAAGAAAAAGCCAAGATGATTAATTAGAAAGGTAACGTTAAATACTAAACTTGAAGAAAAGGTTAAATACTAAAAGTGATGTAAAGAAAAAGCTAAGATGAATAAGTTAGTTGCCGAATTATGAATTCCTTGTTAATCCCACATGCATGGGAAGAGAAGATTTGAAAACTCTGCGACCTTTTAAAGGGATGTAATGCAAGCTGTGAGAAGAACAGGGGGAAAAGGAAAAAGAAAGAAAATCCTCTCGGAAATGGCCAGGACTTGCGAGGAGCCACAAAAAATAGTGAGGAGCTCAATCCAAGAGCGTAGAGCTGCAGAGCTGCATGGGAGGATCGCAGTTGAGATACGGGTGATGTGTTTTACTTTTTATTATTGTTTTAAGAGCTGCATGTGAAGTTCGCAGTCGGAATGCCAGTGATTTGTTTCTGCATGGGAGGATCGCAGTTGAGATACGGGTGATGTGTTTTACTTTTTATTATTGTTTTAAGAGCTGCATGTGAAGTTCGCAGTCGGAATGCCAGTGATTTGTTTCTGCATGGGAGGATCGCAGTTGAGATACGGGTGATGTGTTTTACTTTTTATTATTGTTTTAAGAGCTGCATGTGAAGTTCGCAGTCGGAATGCCAGTGATTTGTTTGTGAAGTTCGCAGTCGGAATGTCGGTGATTTATTGTTGTTTAGAGCTGCATGTGAAAAATCCCATTTGGAACGCTGGTGATGTCCTTTTTCTGATTTAGGAGCTGTATGTAAAAACTTCGGTTAGATTACCCATCGACCCATCGCCGTCCTACCTTGCTGCTTGCGAAGATTGCAGAGGTAGAGTTCCTTCTGGTTATGTTATTGCTTTCGTGCCCTATTTTTCTGCATGTGGACTGGTATTAATTGAAGGAGACGCCACTGTCATGTGGGTCGTTGCTGGGCGTTTGGGTAAACCCTTGCCAGTTACTTTTTCTTTCAGCAGGCTGTTGGATCCCCTTTTTTCTTTCTGTTTGTGGGATAGCAGTAGATTGCTTATCGTGCCATATTTTTTTTCTGCATGTGGTTTGGTATAAATCGAAGGAGACGCCACTGTCATGTGGGTCGTTGCTGGGCGTTTGGGTAAACCCTTGCCAGTTACTTTTTCTTTCAACAGGCTGTTCTTATGGATCCCGTTTTTCTTTCTGTTTTGTGGGATAGCAGTAGACCATCATCGGGTAAATCCCAGCCTGGTTACGAATATCGTAGTATGTTAACTCCCTTGTATGCTGCTCGTTGTAAGACATCTAATTGCTGAAAATCCCCTTACTCGTATGCAGAAAATCCACATTGCAGCCTTTCGCATGGCTGGAAAGCGACTTCGCCCTTTAATTCAATTTTTGTCTAAATTGACTGCAATCGGTTCTGCTTGTGTGATCAGATTTTAGTGATTTACAGATTAATCACTTCTGGTTTTTTTTTTTTAATTCCTTTCAATCGTAGGCTGAATCATTACTGTCCAAAATCGTTTATATGCGACCTGTCATCCATTCGCTGTCCTGCGTGGAAAAAGCTTATGTTGTAAAAAGATAGAAGCGAAATTACTTTTGAACTTATGCCTTTGTATATGAAAATTCATCATCTGTCACAAGTTTTATAAAAGGTTTCTTTTTACCCTTTACGAATACACCCTTTGTCTATTTATGTGAAATTATATAAAAGGTTTCTTTTTACCTTTTTCAAATACACCTGTTTATATATATATGTGAAAATTATATATATAGGATTTCTATTTATGTGAAATTATATAAAAGGTTTTCCTTTTACCTTTTTCAAATACACCCTTTTATATATGTGAAAATTATATATATAGGATTTCTATTTATGTGAAATTATATAAAAGGTTTTCTTTTACCTTTTTCAAATACACCCTTTTATATATATGCATAGGATTTCTATTTATGTGAAATTATATAAAAGGTTTCCTTTTACCTTTTTCAAATACACCTTTTTTATATATATGTGAGAATTATATATATATAGGATCTGATTCCTTCTGATTCCTTCGCCTATAGGTCCATGAAAGTGCATTGCTGGTTATAAGCTGAAATCGAAATTGCTAACCCATTTGTATAATTGTCCCCTGCACGTTATGTTTGGTATTTGTGCAATGGCATCATTTTTAACTAAGAGATTTTGGGAAAATTAATAAAATTTAGTTCTGGAATGGAAAAGTATTGTGAAATAAGGGAGTGTTGTATTATGAACAATCCAGAGTAATGGCCCGAACAGGTGGCCCGAACGGGTAGCTGGTTAGCACTGTGTTGATAATTGGTGTGGTTGAACCATGAAACATGTTTAGAACACTTGGGGATGTTCCCTTAACCTTAGTGGTTTTGTCGCCCAAGCTCGGGGGTGACTCTAGGTGGGATAACGCACGCCAGATAGAGTCAGTTGGTTGGGTGGAAAGTCGAAGTCGAGCTTTCAGTGAGTCCAGTATCTTAACTTAGAAAAAGAAGTTTTAATCACTAGTTGTTAGTGTTAGTCGTTAAAGTGGCTAGCTGCATTTATAAAATAAGTTTATATTTTTTCTCTTTGAAGAGTTGAATATTTTAATGCTAAGTTGTGAAGTGCAGGGAAGCAGTTGTAATAAGGATGCGGATGATGAAAGTATGGTAGGGCACCATATAGTATATATGCATTTGATTATGGAACAGATTATGTTATTCTATTCATCAAACTGTAAACTGTCTAACCCTCTTGTATAACCCTGTTGTATCTTATCTTAACAGCTGCCTCGGGGATTCTTGTTCCTTCGCCTAATGCTTGCATTTGAATGTATAACAAATACTATAAGATTGGTGTTATGGTTTTATTCATGCCTTTGTTAACTATGTCTATTGTGGGTGTATAAGAGTAATGAAGTGCTTGCAGGACAAATAGTTGAGTCATCCTGCAAGAAACAAACTCAAGGTAAACATAAATGAACTCTAGATGATTATAAATAGGCATAACCTTTATGCACTTGTATATGTTTCCTATCTAGCCTGATTTTAAAGTAAGTAGCATGTGGATGTAATGATGTTAACCTCTTGTTTCTATTTGTTGTTTGTATTATGAATTGTCCTTTATGACTAAATTGGTTTAGGAGGATGGCAATATGGCATAAGGATCTCATGGGAAAAATAAAGAATATGTATGTTATCATTTGGTATCCCTTAAGGATGTTTTAGGATTAAGCAACGAAAAATGAAGTTTAAATTGGCATAACTAATCGTCCTAATGTAGAATGAAACAGTTTTGCATTCCTTTTAAGAACCAATTTTCAGGTCATTTTAGGATGTCCTTAAATCCTTAATTTTAGGAAGGTAATAATGTTAAAAGTATAATTGGAAAAATGTTACTGTTATCTTGCAAATTTATGGTATGCACAGTAAGCCGTCTTCAGGGCACTGTGATGATGACATGTGGCGATTTATGTTAAAAGAAATAATTTTCAAATGATTTTTTACAATGTGCATGAATCTTTCTTAACAATGGTTGCTGCTAACAGATTCGACTCCTCTGTAGTAATAATGTAAACAAAGAAAAAATAAAAATTTGCACACATTGGCACCTAGGCATAAGAGGGACATTACATATGGTATCAGAGAAAAGGTCAAAACACTCAAATGATTCTACCTATTTTTGTTTTTATAAATTGACGGTCAAGTTGGCTTGAGATAACAGGAATCAATGGACTCATGTTGATCTACAACACTAGTACTGTAAAGTGCAGCAACTTCAAGTATTTATATGTATTGGTTGAACTTGTAATTAGTATTTATATGTATTGGTTGACCTTGTAATTATGCAGGAATAGCCTCCCCACTTCAAGGTGAGGCCCAATGAGGTAAGTGCATAGCTATGATGATATTTTGTTTATTTTGAAGATGTTTTTATCCACGATTAATACAAGTGTATCCTCTCCTTTTGAATTGCACAAAAGTTTTGGTAAAGGTATGGAAGTCTGTATAAAGGCGCACAAGACAAATAAATTTATTTGAGAAGTAACCTTTAGGGCTTACATTAATAGTTGGATTGGCTGCTAATGAACTGATATATATTGGTAAGCAACTGGCGAATAAGAATTTAAAGTTCTGTACCTTTTGTTTGGTATTGAGCAATGAATAAAATTTTATAACGAACTGATACATACTGGTAAGGAACTGCTGAATAGGAATTTAATGTTCTATATCTTCTGTTTGCCAATTAGCAAGGAATGAAAAGGTGACTTATAAGGAAATGTTTCCAGTCGTTTTAGAAGTCCCATCTTTTCATGTAAAGTAAGCAAAAAATTTGACTTTACACCATTTTTAGGGGACAAGGTAGCTATCAATGAATTTGATGAATAAATCTTTTAAAAGTAAATATATTTTCCCAACAAGTAGCTAAATTCATTATGTGCAAATCTAACTGAGAACATAAGTGATGCTGAAAGGATGACTATATTAAAAACACATATTGTTAGGATTATGCAGGTATACGAAAATATACCAAATGAATGTTAGTAGTAAGGCACAATTGCATAAAATGCTAACACCTTTATGAACAAATTGCTGTTAACTAAGAACAATTGTTTCTGGTTGAGGATAATAGATTCATAAGAACTACTAGTTCTCAAGTTTTGGGTCCATAAAGAAATAATAGGAACAAACCCTTGATGCTCCCCCTTCAAGTGTGCACAACAATAGCATTTGACTTGGCGGCCTAAATGAACATAAACATGAGGTAAAAATTTATCATAGAATTGCTATCATTTTCCTTTGGAAATAATGGTGAATGACGATATAAGATGCTATGTTGCGATCTGTTATAAAGTAGAACATGGTTTCTTAAAGAATCCCCAATTAGATTCCATTAACCAAAAAATGAGTGCTAAGTGAATGCAGAAACTGAATGAAAAGTTGTGGTTAGATGCAATGTAATATCGGGCATGCAAGAGAAGCCTAGGAAATCAGACTGTGCAAATATGGAGACTATTGATCTTTTGTACATACTCACAAGGTATGAAACAAATCTTTCAAAGACATGAAAGTAGATTTACTTATGAACTTGGGCTACAGTGCAGCCAATGTAAGTAATGAAATATGTTGTGCTTAAGAAATCAATAAAATGCTTTAGTGGTGAAAATAGTGCACTGGTATAAAGACTCTTATCTCATGAATGAGAAATAAAGTAAGACGTGACTTATGTTAAAAGTTTGATGTTCCTGGCAGCAATGATATGATGTGCTGACTAAGACATGATTTATATTAAAAAGTTTAATGTTCTTTGAAGCAATGATATGATGTGCTGACCACTTATGGAGTGATTGCAGGCGAGAAAAAAGAAAAGAAATTTATCACCACAAGGAAGTGGTGATGGAGGTAGTGGTTAAAAGCTACCTTGTTTCCCCCCGGGCCAGCGAGGGACCACTATGCATTCTGGGGACGCCCAGATGTAAGACATTTTGGTTAAGACTCGTTCTGCACACATTAGAGGGCTGTCACATGAGTGGGGGGACTCTGTGAATAGAATAACCTCTAGGCGCTGTGGAGGTGTGTGAGAACGGAGGAGCCTCAGCTTGGTGAAGCACCCTGAAGAGCACAAAAAAGAGATACGCCTAAGAGGGGTACAGGGTATCGTCTTTGTGTTGGGTGGCTTGAATTGGCACTTGGTGTGCTGGGATGAAGGAACATCCAGAGAAAAGAATAATGACAAGCACCCTGAATAGCACAAAGGAGATACCCGAAGGGTTGGTATTGTCCTTGTGTTGGGTGGCTTGAATTGGTACTTGGAGTACTGTTGGCACTTGGTGTGCTGGGATGGAGGACATCCAAAGAAAGAAAAATGCTAGGAAAGGTATGTGTAATACAGGTAAAATGGTATCTTTATAACTGACATGTTATAAAAATTGTATGGTGTTAGATTCCTGAGTTTTACATAGTTAACAATGTCGATGTAGTAGACATGCATATATATGATTAAAATGCAGGTTTGGTGACCTCCCACTTGTGAAGAGGGACTAAAGAATATAAAAGCAAGCATTAAGAACCTGAAGAAGAAAAGGAGACAAGGTGGAGAAAACTGGTAACACCGAGGACGGTGTTAATCCAAGGGGGAGAGGATGTAACATCCTTCGCCACCTCGACCTAGAGCTCACAGTGTAAGTAAATATCACTGTAAGTATCGACTATAAACCTCTGCCAAGTTATGGTTATAAATGATAAGGTTAACGACCGAAAGCTTCGAACGACTGAAACGATTTTGGCGATGAACCCACTAGGGGAAAAGGGCTTTCCGAAAAAGGGAACTGAGAAACTCAATGAATAAATTGTTGTGTGCTTGTAAATACTAAGAAAATAAGGAGTAGTGTTTAATCACTAGCATGGCAGTCCTTGGTATATAAAGTGGAGTCAATTAAGAAAGACAATGTTTTAATTATAAAACAAGGGAATCATTTTCTTTAAGGAAAAAACCTTTAAGAGATCATAATCTTTTCCCTTCATATGTTGTGGAGTGTCATATTATGATATATGTATATATAGAAGGGGAAATTATTTTTAAAATGTGAATAATGTGGTAAGGTGTAGTTTTTCTTATGAGAGCTTTATATTACAAAAAAAATAGGGAATGTTCCACTTTTTCCCAAGTGCTCTCCACTTTTAAAAAGGGTTAATATAGGTAAATAGAAAGGGCAATACAGTTAAAGAAAAATCCAAGATGATTAATGAGAAATGTTAAATAATAAACTTGAAGAAAAGGTTAAATACTAAAAGTGATGTAAAAAAAAAGCTAAGATGAATAAGTTAGTTGCCGAATTATGAATTCCTTGTTAATCCCACATGCATGGGAAGAGAAGATTTGAAAAATCTGCGACCTTTTAAAGGGATGTAATGCAAGCTGTGAGAAGAACCAGGGGGAAAAGGAAAAAGAAAGAAAAGCCTCTCGGAAATGGCCAGGACTTGCGAGGAGCCACAAAGAATAGTGAGGGGCTCAATCCAAGAGCGTAGAGCTGCAGAGCTGCATGGGAGGATCGCAGTCGAAATACGGGTGATGTGTTTTACTTTTTATTATTGTTTTAAGAGCTGCATGTGAAGTTCGCAGTCGGAATGCCAGTGATTTGTTTTCTTTATTGTTGTTTTAAGAGCTGCATGTGAAGTTCGCAGTCGAAATGTCGGTGATTTATTGTTGTTTAGAGCTGCATGTGAAAAACCCCATTTGGAACACTGGTGATGTCCTTTTTCTGATTTAGGAGCTGTATGTAAAAACCTCGGTTAGATTACCCATCGACCCATCGCCGTCCTACCTTGCTGCTTGTGAAGATTGCAGAGGTAGAGTTCCTTCTGGTTATGTTATTGCTTTCGTGCCCTATTTTTTTGCATGTGGACTGGTATAAATCGAAGGAGACGCCACTGTCATGTGGGTCATTGCTGGGCGTTTGGGTAAACCCTTGCCAGTTACTTTTTCTTTCAGCAGGCTGTTGGATCCCGTTTTTTCTTTCTGTTTGTGGGATAGCAGTAGATTGCTCATCGTGCCATATTTTTTTTCTGCATGTGGTTTGGTATAAATCGAAGTAGACGCCACTGTCATGTGGGTCATTGCTGGGCGTTTGGGTAAACCCTTGCCAGTTACTTTTTCTTTCAGCAGGCTGTTCTTATGGATCTCGTTTTTCTTTCTGTTTTGTGGGATAGCAGTAGACCATCATCGGGTAAATCCCAGCCTGGTGACGAATATAGTAGTATGTTAACTCCCTTGTATGCTGCTCGTTGTAAGACATCTAATTGCTGAAAATCCCCTTACTCGTATGCAGAAAATCCACATTGCAGCCTTTCGCATGGCTAGAAAGCGACTCCGCCCTTTAATTCAATTTTTGTCTAAATTGACTGCAATCGGTTCTGCTTGTGTGATCAGATTTTAGTGATTTACAGATTAATCACTACTAGTTTTTTTTTTTTTTTATTCATTTCAATTGTAGGCTGAATCATTACTTTCCAAAATCGTTTATATACGACCTGTCATCCATTTGCTGTCCTGCGTGGAAATTCTTCGCCAAGCTTATGTTGTAAAGAGATAGAAGCGAAATTACTTTTGAACTTATGCCTTTGTATATGATGTGAATCGAAAATTCATCATCTGTCACAAGTTTTATAAAAGGTTTCCTTTTACCCTTTACGAATACACCCTTTGTCTATTTATGTGAAATTATATAAAAGGTTTCCTTTTACCTTTTTCAAATACACCTGTTTATATATATGTGAAAATTATATATATATATATATATATATATATATATAGGAATTCTATTTATGTGAAATTATATATATAGGATTTCTATTTATGTGAAATTATATAAAAGGTTTTCTTTTACCTTTTTCAAATACACCTTTTTATATGTGTGTGAAAATTATATATATATATATATATATATATAGGATTTCTATTTATGTGAAATTATATAAAAGATTTCCTTTTACCTTTTTCAAATACACCTTTTTTATATATATATGTGAGAATTATATATATATAGGATTTGATTCCTTCACCTATAGGTCCATGGTATGTGGTATGTGAAATAAACACTAAATGCCAAAAGAACGGATCCAGGAAAGTGCATTGCTGGTTATAAGCTGAAATCAAAATCGCTAACCCATTTGTATAATTGTCCCCTACACGTTATGTTTGGTATTCTCTGATCCTGAGATCATTTGCGCAATGGCATCTATAAACGGTAATCCTTTTTAACTAAAATATTTTGGGAAAATTAATAAAATTTCGTTCTGGAATGGAAAAGTACTGTGAAATAAGGGAGTGTTGTATTATGAACAATCCAGAGTAATGGCCCGAACGGGTAGCTGGTTAGCACTGTGTTGATAATTGGTGTGGTCGAACCATGAAACATGTTTAGAACACTTGGGGATGTTCCCTTAACCTTACTGGGTTCGTTGCCCAAGCTCGGGGGTGACTCTAGGTGGGATAACGCACGCCAGATAGAGTCAGTTGGTTGGGTGGAAAGTCGAAGTCGAGCTTTCACTCGGTCTAGTCTCTTAAATTAGAAAAAGAAGTTTTAATCACTAGTTGTTAGTGTTAGTCGTTAAAGTGGCTAGCTGCATTTATAAAATAAGTTTATATTTTTTCTCTTTGAAGAGTTGAATATTTTAATGCTAAGTTGTGAAGTGCAGGGAAGGAGTTGTAATAAGGATGCAGATGATGAAAGTATGGTAGGGCACCATACAGTATATATGCATTCGATTATGGAATAGATTATGTTATTCTATTCATCAAACTGTAAACTGTCTAACCCTCTTGTATAACCCTGTTGTATCTTAACAGCCGCCTCGGGGATTCTTGTCCCTTCGCCTAATGCTTGCATTTGAATGTATAAACAAATACTATAAGATTGGTGTTATGGTTTTATTCATGCGTTTCTTAACTATGTCTATTGTGGGTGTATAAGAGTAATGAAGTGCTTACAAGACAAATAGTTGAGTCATCCTGCAAGAAACAGACTCAAGGTAAACATAAATGAACTCCAGATGATTATAAATGGACATAACCTTTATGCACTTGTATATGTTTCCTATCTAGCCTAATTTTAAAGTAAGTAGCATGTGGATGTAATGATATTAACCTCTTGTTTCTCTTTGTTGTTTGTATTATGAATTGTCCTTTACGACTAAATTGGTTTAGGAGGATGGCAATATGGCATAAGGATCTCATGGGAAAAATAAAGAATATGTATGTTATCTTTTGGTATCCCTTAATGATGTTTTAGGATTAAGCAACGAAAAATGAAGTTTAAATTGGCATAACTAATCGTCCTAATGTAGAATGAAATAGTTTTGCATTCCTTTTAAGAATCAATTTTCAGGTCATTTTAGGATGTCACAATTTGAGTGTCCTTGACATTTTTATCTTAGGTGCTTTTGGTATATTACCTTTTTGTCCTCTTGGTGAGGGAGTTGTGGAAAGTCTTATTATGTATGAACTGAATCTAAGAATGACTGTTTAGGAAAGATTGCTCCTTAAATCCTTAATTTTAGGAATGTAATACTGTTAAAAGTATAATTGGAAAAATGTTACTGTTATCTTGCAAATTTATGGTATGCACAGTAAGCCGTCTTCAGGGCATTGTGATGATGACATGTGGTGATTTACGTTAAAAGAAATAATTCTCAAATGATTGTTTACAATGTGCATGAATCTTTCTTAACAATGGTTGCTGCTAACAGATTCGACTCCTTTGTAGTAATAATGTAAACAAAGATTTTTTTTTTTTTTTGCACACATTGGCACCTATGCATAAGAGGGACATTACAGGAAAATGTCTTAAAGAGTGAATATCTCAACAAAGTTATAATCCACCACTACAATATAAACTAAAAAAAATGCTACAAAATAAAGAAACCCACTTCTAAAAAGGACTTGAAAAAGTGTCTGAAGATATGGATAGTCATAATTCACCAACTTCTCTAAAAAATACTCTGAAGAAAACAACAGGGAGTCCTACTACTATTTTATAAAGACTATCATTTATAGAATTATACTCTCTATAAACGTGAGATATGTTAAACTAAGTGAAAGAGTAAAAAAAAAGGTATAAGTTCTAAAACACCAATGATCAAGGCTGAAGATCTAAAGACTAGATGTTCTACAGGACCAATAAACAATAGACCTAGAATCTTGGAGAAAAGGAAAAGAAGGGATCCCAATACTAGAAGCAAAGTATGACAATCCCCAAAGAATCAAAAGTCCACCTCTTGTATTAGAACCAAAACCACCACTAAACCATAATTTGAAATTATGATCCTCATTAAAAGCATAAGATACATACCCGTACTAGTTGAATATAGTTAGGAGCATGCACCGTCGAAAAACTTGTAGAAAAAGGTTATACATTCTTAGCACTATGATTCAAGAGATGAGAGGAGTTTTATTCAAGTATTTGGCATGAATAAGTTCCTTCCAAAGACTAGTACCAAAGATCGCATACCACTTTCTTTTTATTGGGAGAGTGTAATGTCCTGAAAAATTGAATTTTTTTTTTTATAGGCTAGTAAAAACTACCTAAACGGAACATTATTACATTTGTGGAGTATAACATACACTAGTTGTACCACTGCTTGGTCATAAGTTGTTCTTATGTTTTATCATCATTCTTTTAGTTATACTTATTGCTGTATTTTAATTGGGATGTCGTACTGCTGATTACTACTTTGATTCCTATAATTATACATTGTTGTGCATGTGTCGTTACTTTGTTATATGCTTTGGTCATTTTGCATAGTTTTACTCATTATTTATAAAGTCCTAACTTAACTTTGTTTGTGGAAACAAAGTGGGGTGAGTGGTGGGACTCGTTCTCCCATAACAGTCTCAGAGGTAAAGTGTTAACTTGACTAGTAGGCTTACTTAGTTCTTCGAACTAAGGCACCTCTCCTATTTATGTATGCAGATTATACTTAGTGACGTAGGTTAAAAGAGCACTAAAATTTGTGATTATAAGTATATCTATTGTTTGTTAATACATTCCTTCACCAACACAGCTTCTTAGCAAGGTAAACTCTATTTTCATAGTAATTATTTAACCTAGATAATTTATCTATGTTATAGCTAGATATCTATGTTATACCTAGATAAGCCTATGGTTATGCGATACCCACTACATAAAACACTTGGTATTTAAACTTGGTTTGACATGCATATTGTATGGACTATATGTTACCTAAAACCTTGCTATATAATATATTTTGTAATATGCTTTAGGGTGGTGCGTTAGCATATGGTTGAACGATATACATTGGGGTTTTAGGACTTGCATGGGGATGAACTATCGTTATTGCAATGATACCAAACTATAGCAAAGTGGGTTTTGGCCTTGATAATGGACACCAACTGGTGCCATTAATGCACCTTAGTTTTCATGCCAGCCCAAGCTTAGGGCTTGGCTCACGATGGACTTGTCATTTTATTTGGGTCTGTGGACAGTTGTGGTCTCGACTCTGCACTGTGAAGGAAAGAATGCCCTGGTTAACGAACGTAAGCTTCAATTGGATTTCATGTCTACGATTCATTTTTGTTTTGTGGCTCCTTCGTTTCCATACTTCTCATCCTCGTCGTGTTGGTGTGTTTGCAGGTGACAGGTAAAGCGAGGTGGGCTGGCTCAAAGCTTCACTGTCAGCTCAAGGTTGATGTCAATGGGGCGATGATAAGCCTATTTTAAAATATTACGCTTGCCACCTCTCAGCCCTATGGGAAGAATTGTGTTTCAACTTACTGCTTGGTTGGGGGTTTTTAGTGTGGGGTTTCGAATTCACCTTCGGGCTTGTCAAGCATAGACTTAGGTTTTATAATATTAGGGCATTTAAGCCATGAAATGAACCTTATGCCCTTATAGGCTTCGTGTATAAGTTTATGTTTATTGTAGATCGTTATTTTGGATTTGGGCTTTTAAGCCATGGGTTGCACCATTGATTGCAATGGTGCCATATCCCTTGGCACACCTATGTGGAATTGACTATGATAATGGATTTACTGTGTAAATATATGTTGCGCTTATAAATTGGTAATGATTATTACATTATTGTATGTGGGTGGAATTTATGTTGCATTAATTTCTATGGTTTAAAAGAGGAAAACGCCTTTGTTGATGGACTGTGTATAAATGATTTATTTAGATCTTAACTATGAAAGAACCTGGGTATAACCTTGAATGGATTCCATCGTTGTATACTTCCTTTTACATGGACTATGTATTTAATTAAAAATAGTGGCTGAGGCCGAGCTATATCGTGGGTGCAGAAACTAAGGTATTGCGACCTCGATGTAGCGAATGTATTTGATTTGTTATTCTAAGCCGGTGTATATCCTGTGTATAGCGTGGCCATGATTATTGTAAACCAATACTCCATAGGGTTTGGATACTGTTCTTGGTTGATGTAAGGAGTTGTATTTTTAAATATAGATGAGAGTTGGGGTTTGGATGCCCATAGAATTCGATTCCTATTCACCTTTGTGTATAAAATTGCGGGCTGTTAAAGATTTAAGATGGGGTTTTAATAAAATGATTCTTTATGTTGTTTAGTTGTTATTACATGATTTTAATTTATCATGAGGAATGAAAATGCATGTTTAAGCAAAAGTGGCGTGAGTTAGATATTATATGGGACTTTAAATGATCTATGCTCATGATTTTGATTATGTGGATTTATGTTAATGTGTATTTAGGACTTGGGACTGTGTATTTTAATATGAAATGAGATTTGATCTTGAACCCAANTTTTTTCAGGTATTTCTTGTTTTTGGGGTGGCGGGGTCCGTCAAAAGTATGCAGTGTGGGTACTCGTTGGATGTGGAATCAAATTCCGCATCCAACGAGCTCTCCTGATTGAAATTTGAGTAAAAATACAGGGAGATATGTCAAAAATACGAACACAAAAAGTAGTTTTTTTCTTTCTTCCTCCAAAATTAATCAATATTGTTTTATTATTTTAACTATTATTTTATTATTTTCCTTAGGAGGCCCATTTTAGACCCCAAAATTCCTCTAATGATGGATGGTCATGATATCTCTATGTTCATTTTCTTAAGATGATGAACTACTTTTAATGGAATGAATTAGTATTTAGTTTATATTTAAATATTTAGAGACCTTAAAAAGTCTTTAATAGTTTATTTATCTTTAGATTTTAATGTAGAATAAATATGGTCTCTCATTAGTTGGTTAGATTCATAATTTACATTTTATAACTATTAATGTGTATTTATAGATAGTATTTGATTTGGTTACTATTGATGACTATATATATTTATATATATAATATAATAGTCGAGTTTATAGATAAGAACTTGGTTTATCTAGGTTGTAAGTTTATATGTAAATCTTACTTCTAAGATTAATCTATTTAAATATGAAACATGACTCTATATATTTATATATATAATATAATAGTCGAGTTTGTAGATAAGAACTTGGTTTATCTAGGTTGTAAGTTTATATGTAAATCTTCTAAGATTAATCTATTTAAATATGAAACATGACTCTACTCACAAATGGAATATGTCAGTAGGGTATAAAGATTAAATGAACAATTAATAGCAGGTATAAAATAACCTAGTGTGTACTTAACCTACTTTCATGCGTAAAACTAATACAAGAATTTAAACTAGGGTACGAAACCCTTGATGAACGTTTGAAAGTAATTTAAACTTGCAGCAGTAACCTAATAAATAATCCATGGATAAACCTAGTATAGAAAATCACTTACACCCTAGGGTTAATATTTAAAATGCAAACCTTAGCATATTTAAACATAGGAACATATACATTGGGTTAGTAAATGTAAAATAATCATTTACCTAACATAGCTAGTATTTATTCTAGGAAAGTAGAATAGATAGTCTAGGCCTTCATACCTAAAGTATTGAAGCTCTGTTAATGGCTAAACCTACACACTCAAATAACTAGCATTAACAATTCAAGACAAATATTACCTCTGTTTTTTATGACCAAATCACTTGGCAACTACCACATTCCACTCAACCATGACTCATAACCATTCCTCATTTTAATTCGAATCCCCCCGAGCTGGAATCCAACATGCAAGTAGATTAGAGATTCTAAGATAGGGTTCCCTATCTTGTATATTCGATGTGGATCATTTTTTCTTTTTCCTTCCAGGAAAATGTTCTCCAAGAATTACTTGAGAGAAAACAGGCAGAAAATGACTCCTTTAATGATAGATCAGAAACCCAAGCCTTTCCTTGGCTTGACCTTTTATAGACATACTTTTTAGTCAAAGGGATAATTAAATAAAGAAACATTGGTTTCTTTATTCAACCATTTTCTATCACTTTTGGTAATTATTAATATTTTAACTTACGAACTTTTAACTAGTTCCTAGTTAGACTTTCATAGGTATTATACTCTTTATTAATCCTTTAATAATAAATAATAATTGATGGAGCTTCTCTTCTTTTATTTATTTATTTATATTATTAATATATTAATTCTTTATACATACCATGCATAAAGTACATAATAATATAACACTTCGTTAACATTTTTCTTTGGGCATCATATACCATGATCCCTAGACTTAATGACACTTCTTCATTAAGGTCAAGTAGGTAGATGATTTAGGTCTACTAAGCTAGGAAACTCAAAACATCCTTGCATGTTAGATTTCCCTTATATAATGTGGTAGTTCTTCAATACTTGATGACAATACAAAAATTCAAAATTTCATTTAATCACTTATAAATAAGTATGATGAGATCAACATTTTTCTCGATTCGTTTTCACTCAGAAGTTATTAAATTATTTTCAGTAACCTTTAGTGCTTATCAGAGCCCATACTCAATGCTTTAACAAGGAGTTACAACTTAGTGCAATTTGAGAGCTCTTCGCTCAACACTAATGCTACGATGTACTTGTATGATACACCTAGGGATACAATGGCCAAGGATCCGATGCTCGAGAGCTTATGCTCAACATCAACATGGAAGGCTCCAAGGATTATTCCCAACACTTCCAAATATTATCTTTTCATGTGTTCCACAGCTTCTCTCTCAACACAAATCA
>LPNX010979947.1:0-22297 GCA_001517045.1 Pseudotsuga menziesii | reverse complement strand
TATATCATCAATAATTGGCTTACGCCCAATATATTAAAGCAAATAATCATGTTCATATGTAGTGGGGTCTTTGATCCAATATAAAAATAAAACATTAAGATAATCATCATAATCAATAGGCACATGCCTATAAGTGTTAGGTCCAAAATTGGGGATATTACAGAGAGTTTTGTTGAACCAATAGATGATCTTAATGTACCAACTGCTAAGAACCTTGGGATTAGATAATATTTCCGAGTTAACAAGGTGGATCTTGTTCCACAAATTAGATCCTTCTCGAAAATATTTAAACATTCTTTTCCTAATAACCTTCAAAATGGAAAATAGATTTTTTTCCAAAAAAACATTAGTGAGATGGTAAATCTCATTAAATTCAATATACCTCCCAAAGAGAGAAATCTAAAGGACTAGTGAGTGATCTTTTTTTCAATTTTCTTAACCAACCACTACAAATCATGAGCTCTATAATTAAGGGATTTCACATATTACCCCAAGTTTTTAAACCAATGTCAATGTTATCCATTTTATAAGGGGAAAAATTGTATATAAGATCCATAATAGCATTACTAACACTATTTCTAAAAGAAAAATTGATTAAGAAGCGCTCACAGCATTAGTAGAACAAATATTGATTTAGAAACATTCACCTCCATGCTTGTAGCAACAGAAAAAAGATTAATAATTCTTGCAAAATTAGTCCATTCGTCAAATGTACTTATACCAAATATGATCACATCATTTACCAATAAGAGATTAGTGATGAACAAAAAAGAATTTGATACTATTTATTTTACCTTCTCTTTTGGGTTAATTGGTCTATTCAACCCTTCAACTACTAAAAGAAAAAGGAAAGGTGGCATTGGGAATCCCTCTCTTAGGCCTTCAAGAAACAAGTTGGAGTGGCATTTATAATTACCACAAAACAAGAAAAAGTAATAAAGGCCATAATCCATTTAGTAATATTAAGAGGGATACCAATTCTTAGAAGGAGGAGCCTTAGAAAGCCTTAATTCACTTTATCATAAGCTTTGATGAGATTCATCTTAAAGATCATTAGTGTCAAGTTCTTTAATTTTGATAGAATGTAGACATTTTTGAGTGATCCTCACAACTTCCATTATGAGCCTATTCCCAAACCAAATTGTTCCTTCAAGATTACCTCTCTCAATGAAAGAATGATAAAAATGAATTTATAGAAAATGTTTTATAATTTTTTATTTCAAATTTAAAATAACTGCCATAAAATAAATTTTTACAATATATTTATATCATCTTCCTCCAATCTACTAACTCATCTTCTCCCAATTTAAAAAGTTGATACTTTGTTGCACACCCCAAATTATAAAATGTAAACGCCTATCCATCTAATTATATTAAAAAATTTCTAGTTTACCATATCACTAATACTAAATTTGCTCGTCAATAAATATCCTCAACGTTTAGGGTGGTCAAATATACTCACGGTGAGTCATGGCGAGTGAAATGCGTACAAATATAAGTTACAGTAAACTTTACCTGTAATTTCGATCGAAGTTTTAATGAGATGGTGTAAATCAAACCTGGTCAAAAATTTCAAGGGCACCAGTCTTCATCTTGAATTGCGTTAATGAGGAAGTTTACCACATTGCAAAATTTATGCCAAATTCTTATCGATTTACTACCCGTCGAATGGATCTCAAATGAGTTTCCATAGAGAGCTATACCATACATGTTAAATACGCGTGAATCGCAGAAATAATTGGAAGTGAATACGCGTGAGCCGAAGAAATAATTGGAAGTGAATGATCTGAAGTCCGGCTGTCGACAACCACAGTCATGGCTCCTGCAATCCCAAAATCTCCCGACTTATGCGATGCTCCTGCAGCAACTACCGATCAGCTTGATATCGGTATAGATAATATTCCTGTCTTCGATCTCTCTCAGATTCAATCACAGGGACTACTAGCGGGCAACGGATTCGATCAAGACTCTTCAGAAAACCTCCTTCCCTCGGAATTCAGAAGATGTTTTGAAGATTGGGGGTGTTTTCGGCTGGTCAATCATGGAATCCCAGACACAATTCTCGGGAGAGTAGAAATCCTTTGTAGGGACGTGTTTAAGCTCGCCAGAGAGACCAAAGAGAAAAACGTATACCCGTTAATTCTCTATGGCGGTTACATCAAAGGAGGACCTACAGCTCCTTTTTACGAGAGCCTTGAAATACTGCCCGAATTTGAAGCCATACAAGAGTTCAGCGATCTCATGTGGCTTCACGGAAGCCAAGATTTCTGGTAGGACCTTTGCGTTTTATTTAGGGTTTAGTTTTAAATGTATTAGGGTTCTTACCCTCAAATTAAGGGTTTAATTTTGATTTTTTTTTAATAAGATTTAAGGGTTCATGCTGTAAAACTACCTGGACATTACTGATCAATTACTATACATTTTAATCATAACAGCTAAGTCATGCGAGAGTATCTGGAGAGGATGAAGGAGCTGTCTGTTAGAATCCACAAGAAGATTCTAGCCAGTTTAGGAGTGAGCCGTTTCTACGCTCCGGACTGTCAATATCGGTTGCACATGAATGAATACCAGGTATCATGTGATGAAGCCTCTGGATCGATCACTCTGCCGGCTCATACGGATGGAAATATCATTACGATACTGCGTGAAGATGAGGTAGGCGGTCTTGAAGTTTTAAGTAAGGCTGGAAACTGGGTGGAAGTGAAGCCCGTGCCCAATTCATTCATCATCTTCGCAGGAGATACTTTGCAGGTTATATATTCATCTACTTTTTAGAGTCTCTGTTTTTTTTCCCTTTCAACTCATATCCCTGCTATTTCTTTGGAAATCAAACCTCCTTGAATAGACCCCGAGACCTACGAGAAACCCTACCATAGTTACCGTTGCATTATTCCGAGTGGAACTATTCGTTGTTCTTCTATTCTAGTGCGGTGTCAAAAGGCATTAAAAACTCTGCATCTCACAATTTGAATCCTGTTATCTTTATAGCATTAAGTATTTTATTTTAAGTGAATAAGTATAGATCCAAGACCATATCCACGATCTTTTATAGAACATCTATACTGCATCTGGCTTGTTAGATTGATTATACAGAGATGGAGTTAGTTGTGATTTAATTCTAGGCATGAAAGTAGTTTTCTGTTTTATATTTTTAAAGTAAGACTATGATTATCTCCATACTGTAAAGTATTCTAAAATTATATAGGTATTAAATTTTTTGATGTACAATTTTTTCTTTTTTAAAGTCTAAATACCTTTTTAGAATAGTAAATTTGAGAAAATAACTGAAAGGATTTCATTTAAAGGTTAGAAGATACGTTTAGAATTGTAAATCTGAGAAAATGAATGAAAGGATTTTCTTTAAAGTTTAGAAGATGATAATTTTTATTTAAAAATTGTATTTACATTTATTTATATGAACAGATATGTAGTTTATTTTGTTGTGACTTATCCATGACAATTATATATATACTTTGCCTGATTCAAATTCTATTATTTTGTGGTGTAGTTTAAATATTTGATGTTCTCAATTTTTTTTGTCAGTGTCTTGTTTTATTTGGAATTCTGTAAAATATCTTAGAACCACACACATTAGCTATGCAAATTGTATAATATGAGTGTCATGAGGATATTTGAGGGTCTTAAATCCATTTCTATATTCAAGATCCATTTTTACTTCACTTGAACATACATCTTGCCCACTTAACTTTAAAAAACCAAACCAAAAAATACTCAATAATTAATATGAAAAAATTATCTTATTTATGCTTATGTTT
This sequence comes from Pseudotsuga menziesii, assembly GCA_001517045.1. NCBI lineage: Eukaryota > Viridiplantae > Streptophyta > Pinopsida > Pinales > Pinaceae > Pseudotsuga > Pseudotsuga menziesii. The sequence continues at coordinate 18,521 of LPNX010979947.1, read as the reverse complement.
TATAAATCCCTTAAAAATTAAAAATCAAAGTTGAATATGAAAAATTTTAAAAATATTTTTTGTTAAGATAATTTCTTATCTTATAATGTTATTCAAATATTAGTATAATATTATTATTTAGAATAAGATGGTTAGAATGTCATTATAATATTGTGAAAATGGATTGTCCTTTTGAGTTTTACAAAGTTATATTTTCCAGAACTTATGGCCATCATAAATCTTGGGTTTTGATATATAATTTTAGTTATATTTTTCAGAACTTATGGCCATTATAAATCTTGGGTTATGATTTACAAATTTTTAGTAAATGGTATATCTACATGGTAAAGGAATTTCAAATTAATGTTCTTTTTAAAATACTTTTTAAGAAAGAAAATCCCAATACATCTATATTGAATATTAAAATTTAAGTCATAAAAATTATCTAAATGGATATCTCAAACCCTAACTTAAAAATTAATACAACTAGAATCATTAACTTTTTTTCATTAATTTATTTTTAATCTGATGATGTTGCTTGTATAAGTTTTTAATCTCTTGATGCTCTTTGTATAAGTGCATGTAGGCATGGAGTAACAAGAGGATTCCTAGTGTCAAACACCGTGTGATTATTAAAGGACAACAATCCTGTCTTTCCCTGGCCTTTTCCAGAATGTTTCCACATGAGATGGAGATAGAAGCACCACCCGAGCTAGTGGACAACGAACATCCACCGCATTACAAGACTTTCCAATCTTCAAGATACATTGCCTTTAGAGTAGAAAGGACAGGAAAGTTGGAGAACCCTCTTGACACCTATGCTGCCAACGAGGAAAATGCACAGGATGAATCTCCTTAAGGATCAACTTAAGGTTTGTGTGGCTTTAAGTTAAACATGTTGTTTCATAGTGGCGATTGTGTTCCTATGCTTTATAATTAAGCATGTTGTGTGAAAGTGACAATTATGTTCCTATGCTTTATGTATTATGGTAAAATATTTGCTAGACAATATTAAAAGTGGTTAATATTTTTATATCAAAATGGATACCACTATAGAGGCAATTGTGTTTCTATGCATCTTTATGGTCTATGTATTATGGTAGAATATGTATTTATTGAGATCGAAAGTGTTGAAGGTTTTTATATCAGAATAGATTATATTATAAAAAGTAATTGACTATGTAGTATTGACAAGATCAATAACATGAAGCATCTTGGTTGTGAGTTAGTTTACATAACCTCAAATTTAACCTATTTATAGACCAATGGAAAGCATTAGGTTATAATAATTACTTTTCATAAAATTTTAGTACAATGGATTATATATTATATAATTATAAGTAAGTATTAAAACAACAACTAGAATATTTGAATAAATAATAACAATAATTATTATTTATTTTGTTTTTTAAATTGATGTGAGAAAGAAAGCCAAATTCTTGGCTTACAATCTTTATTTTCTGTTATATTGTTGGGATTCAAAGGATCAATTAATGAATTGCAAATACCTATAAACTTCTTTAGTTTCCCACATGCATATTAGATCTACAAACCTCTAGTTTCCCACATGCATGTCAAATAGAATAACAAGTTAGTGCTCCATAATATTATACATTAACATTTTTTTATTTTTTATTCTCTCTTACTTGAACTGAAAAGGATCATAAAAAATAGAATGGAAAAAGTTTAAGAGTTCTTTGATGAATTGCCTTTGAGTATGTACTAATATAGTCACTTGAACAATAAACATCACTACTAATGTTGTTGCTTCAAGTTTCTTAAGTCCACTTCATGTTTATGAAGCCCTCATTCCAAAAATATTAATGATAAAGACCGTAAAACTATTGAACATACTTGACCAATGTTCATGTATCAGATATACACAAATTGTGAAACTTCACTAACCATAAATAATAAAACAAATAAGGAGTATGCATGCCTTCATTGAGTCTTATAGCCATATGTATGTTTGTTAATGCAAGTACATAAAAAATATGAATGTTTTTCTAAACAAGTAGTAATTTTAGCCTTGAAGAAAATGAAAGCCATAGTCATGGACAAGAAGTATGGAGGAATTTATTGGACAATTCACAGATAAAAGATCAATTTTTTTGTTAAACACCACGTCCTTCCTCCATAGTTGAACATATGCCTAGTCTATTGTAGTGGATGAGGTTATCTCATCAATCTCAAGCATCCCCTCAAGTCTATTGTAGTGGATGAGGTTATCTCACCAATCTCAAGCATCCCCTCAAGTAATGGAATATGTGCATCGATGGAGAATGGTATGTATGATCAAGTCACTAGAACAAGCCCACTTTTGGGAGTCTCTTCCTTGGATGGTTATACACATCCCATGTCATTGAAGGCCCAATGGTGAAAATGAAAAGATAAATACCACTTTTTGGAGGGAGACATGATAAGGAATTATAAATTTCATTTTTTCAGCAATATAAGTCAATTAATTTATTGGATGGAAACTTTATAATCTCTTGATAAAGAATTGTTTCGAGTTTAACCTTGGGTAAAAGTTTTCAAGGCCATTTAAAAAAAAAAATTTGGACAACATTTTATTTCCTTGAATGGGAAACTTAGATATATTGTTCTTTTCGTGCTCTCATTCATGACATATCTCTTTGTGCTCATATTCGCCTCTATATAAAAGACACTCATTCATACAAGCGTGATATGATATTGCTTGAACACCGAATTTCAAAAATTGCTTCACCTCTTCTCAATTGTCCAGGAGTGTGTTATTAGTTGGAAGTACTTTTTCTTTAAGTAACATGTGCAATTAATGGGTAATATAAATGTACATGATCACTAAGCATGCAAAAAAATTCTTTTCAAAATTGATCTAATGGGGACTTGATGGCTAGTTATCTCAGTAGCACCGAGAAGCACACATCTAACATACCATACATTGTTTTCAAGTTGTACATTGTTGTCCTCATTTGGGTATACCTTGATCCATGCCCAAAGAGAGGGGTGACAGAAGCATTTTTTTAGGTTTTCAAAGAAGACATCAACAATATTAGCATTGTTCCCCAACTCATCTTGTTGGAATGCATTTAACAACATTCCAACCATGGCATAGGTATCTGGTAAGAAATTATCCATACCAACCTCAATATCATCGTTTTCATCCCCAACCAATGAAGAACTAGTGTTACTATAGAACTTAAATTGGTGACTTGGGACATAGTGTGAATCAAATAGGTGATTGATTTGAACCATTCTTTGTATGCTTCCTCTTTGAGCTCTACCCATTTAGTGACATTCTTCGTATTTGGCATTGTAATGGGTTGAATGGTAGATGGTAGATAGGTTAATTGTTCTCAGAATATTGGTTGCAAAAATTATGTAATCAACCCATTACACTTCATTTTCTTTGTAACATACCCCAAAGAGCTGTCTGTGGATCCTTGGGTATATGGTGTGAATTTTCCTTTATATTTACAATGAAAATGTTTAAGAACACCATTACTCCTAGTCCAAAGCATAATAATCTTGAAAATAATCCTAATGCTTATGATCATGTAGAACAAGTAATCATATCTACCCTATGTGTAAATGTTTAACAACCAAAGGTTCAAGGATACACAATGGAGACCCTTTGCTCCCACTAGTGCAACTTATACATATATTTATATATTTTGAATTACTAGTCATTCGTTGTTATTGTATGAGTCATCCACCAACACCAACTATGTTATAATCCTACTGACATGATTAACATATGGTCACAATCCTTCTAAAAGATGCAAAAGAATGCAAGTATTTTAAGCTTATCAAAACCCATCTTATACTCAAACACCTATTATTACATTTCCATACATGAGTCATAAATATACATCTTGAAGAACAAAGGCACACTTCAGAAAAACCTCTAACCCATTTTGATTGAGGAATATTTCTAACTTATAACCTGCTTACACTTGTAGAGACATTACACCCAAAGTGTCTTGAGAGTGTTGGTAATACCTGCTTCTGCAACCACCCTTAAGATTATGTTAGATATACATAGGATCATAAACAAAGTTATTTAATCACTGATAACCTAATAAATACATTCATTAAACAAGAGTCAATCGTTACCATTACTTTCCTAGTGTGAATGAAACCAGTGCAACTGAAAACACCCTATGACTTTTCCTCCCAACCATTGGCTCTATCTGGCATATTGTTTTCCCTCCTAGAGCCACCCCCAGCGGGGGCGTCGAATCCACTAGGATGAAAATAATCAATAGGCCCCTACCAACATTGCTCATCTTGATATTACAATACAATTCCTTGGCTTGCACTTAAGTACAAGTCGCAACAGTAAGTAGTAATTAACAATCTCTGTCCCATTCTGTTTACAACACTTCTTCTAGTGAGAACACCAAAGAAAACAGTCACTTGAATATATAATCAGATTCTATAAATAGAACTTAAGGAACTCTATACTGTACCATGGCTCTACACACTGTAATACTATAAATCATTCTATGCCTGGAAATGGAGACAAAGGGGTTTGCTGGTAAGGTTTCAATCCACAATTATATAAACGGGTTCATTCATAGCTCAACAGTAAGAAAAGTTAGTTTCCAAAAAGTAACATCCTATACTCATGATAAACATCCATATCTAGCCATAAATCAACGAAGGAAAGGATTCAAAAGAAAAACACAATACAAATTTGCTTTAGACCTAAAAGCATGAAGTCATAGTCTCAAATCAACTACAGTTTTAAATATAGTGTGCAAACTTTGATTCAGGTCGAAGCCCATGCACTCGTACTTTCAGATGAAACATATTTAAGGATAGGGTGTAGCATATGTGTAGTAAAATCAATGCAATCAAGTATATCTTTCCCATTATCCACGATTTCCTTCCAGATCTTTAGAACACTAATCACCAGGAGAATTTCTCCTAGACTATACATAACTCTACTGCAATGATTCTTTTAATTAAAATAAAGAAGAGGGGAAATCCTAGCATCGATTTTTTTATCAGGTGACTCCTCCTTAGTGAGAATAACCTTTTGAATTTCATATATGAAATTACAGCAAACCTGCACCTAAATTTCCAGGACTTAACCCACAGGAAACCTGCACTTCGATCCTATGTGGAAGGGATCCTATGCAGAACTTAGGCGCATCATAGATAGAGTAAACAAAATATATCGCAGGTATTCATCTAAGATTCATAATATCAAATATTAAACTCAAAATAAAAATCATTGTTTTGATCTAAACCAATAAAAGGTTATTGCCTTTGGTTGTTGTTCCTACTTCATCTAGGCGATCGATTTAGCAGATAACCAGTAATATGGTTACCATTCAGCTGTGGCCATGCCCTTAGCTATGTCCATGACTCTAGAAAAATAAAAAGGTTAGAAACGCTTGCTCAAAGACAGACCACGATTTGCAATAAGTCGTATAGATCCCTTAGAGCCAAATCATTTACCATGAATTTGCAGCTAATTGCATATACTGATTTTGGGAGGAAGCTAGGAATCCAAAATGAATACCATCAACAGGCTCTACGACTAAGTTCCTATCATATCCTTCAATTAGCCATAATCGCCCATAGCTAATATTCCAGCAAGGATTTAAATGCAGAATCCGTTGATTTATGATTTGGAGCAAAATGCATGCAGGTAATGATATCGTAATGGTGCAGTGAAAATCTTGGTTCTTTTTACAAAACGCCCAATGCAGTCACTGCGTGAATAAGAGTCTTCTTATACCCATAGAGGGCTTTGCATAACCCAATCCTCAATGAAAAATGTTCTCGCTCGGACAATCTGCCTGATTGTTACCACCAAAAATTTTCAACCCGAGCACACGTGATTACAGAGGGTTAATTCCATCATCCAAATTAAGAATCTCACAATGTAAAAGACACCTCATAGAGAGATGCCCTTCCTCGAAAGAAGGTGAATCCTTATAGGGTCTGAAAAATGCTGCTATTTGGCTCCTTCAAGCACTGAGACTTGCATAGTGGTCCATCGCAAGCCCCCTCCATCTGTCGTTTATTTATTTCAGTGCCAATATGGTATATATCTTCCCTCTACTCTTTCCCAAGATCCCAATACTCTCCCTAAAGGATGAGAGGCTCCCCATTTCTTACCTAGCAGGACATGTCGCCATAGGAGTTACCCTAACCTTCCTCACTGGGAAACAAATCCCACACCTCTTCCCCCTTCCAAATGACTTTCAGCCATGATTATAAAACCTGGTAATCCCCTAACACCTCCATAATCAACCATTATGAATCAGGGTAATTGTATAACGCCTCTCTCCATAGTTAATTTAAATCTAGGGAAATAAATAACGCTCCATAATTAACTATTATGACTAAGGATTATTCCATAACGACTCCATAATCAATGTCAATAGTTAATAGGAATCAGGGGAATTAAATAACGCCTCCACAGGCAACGACTATAAATCAAGGTAATTCAACAACGGCTCCATAATCAATGTCAATAGTTAATATAAATTAAGGGAATTCAACAACAGCTCCATAATCAACGACTATAACTCAAAGTAATTCAATACACATAAAATCCAATATTGCTATTCTTCTTCACTATAAATATATACATTCTATATATATATGGAATTGCTTTCACTATATAACGCTCCATAAATTTCCTTTTATATAATGTTCTAGTATTATATATGACGTTCTATATATAATATACATGTAATTTGTTTTACTACACAATGCTTCACTAATATATATGAAATTTCCTTTCTCTATTAAGGTTCCACTATTATATGTAATGCTCTTATATATAATGTACATGTAATTTCCCTCACTATATAACACTCCACTAATATATGTGAATTTTCTTTCACTATATAATGCTCCACCATTATATATGAAATTCCTTTCCCTATATATGCACCACGATTATATATAATAAACAAGTCTTCTTCCTTCCAATTCCTTTGGTTAATGTGAGGTTGGAGTAGCCTCATTTTGGTGAAGGTTTCTATTCCTCATAAGACATCTTTATGATTTAATTGTATTTTACAAGTTGTAGTTACTCTTAGGTTATCAAGGTGTGTTTTATGTGATAATGTCCTCATGCTCAAGCCCTAGGCTCGTATGTTTTCCAATAAAATGAATTATCTACATTAAAAGGGTAAATTGCAAATTAAGCGTGTGAGAAACTCACTAGTGTCTTAAAGAACAAAATCATACTTTAGGAAAACCTCTAACCCATTTTGATAGAGGAAGATTTCTAACTTATAACTTGCTTACACTTGTAGACACATTGCACCCAAAGTGTCCTCAGAGTGTTGGTAATACTTTCTTTTGCAACCACCCTTAATATTATGTCATATATACATAGGATCATAAACAAAGTTATTTAACAATTTGTAACCTGATAAATACATTCATTAAATAAAAGTCATTTGTTACCATTACTTTCCTAGTGTGAATGAAACAAGTGTGACTGAAAACACCCTATGACTTTTCCTCCCAACCATTGGCTCTATCTGGCGATTGTTTTCCCTCCTAGATCCACCCCGAGTTGGGGCATCGAATCCGCTTGAATGAAAATAAACAATAGGCCCCTACCAACATTGCTCATCTTGATCTGACAATACAATTCCTCGGCTTGCACTTAAGTACAAGTTGCAACAGTAACCAATAATAAACAATCTCTGTCCCATTTTGTTTAGAACAATTCTTCTAATGAGAACAACAAAGAAAATAGTCACTCGAATATATAATTAGATTCTATAAATAGAACTTAAGGAACTCCATACTGTACCGTGGCTCTACACGTTGTAATACTATAAATCATTTTGTGCCTGGAAATGGAGAAAAAGGGGTTTGCTGGTAAGGTTTCAATCCACAATTATATAAACAGTTTCATTCATAGCTCAATGATAGGCAACGTTAGTTTCCAAAAATTAGCACGATATACTCATGACAAACCTCCAAATCTAGCCATAAATCAACGAAGGAAAGGTTTCAGAAGAAAAACGCAGTCAAAGATTGTGTACAACTTTGCTTTAGACCTAAGGGCACAAAGTCATATTCTCAAATCAACTACCATTTTAAATATAGTGTACAAACTTTGCTTTAGTTCAAATCCCATGCACTCGTACTTTCAGATGAAACATATTTAATGATAGGGTGTAGCATATGTGTAGTAAACTCAAGCCAATCAAGTATATCCTTCCCATTATCCATGATTTCCTTCCAGATCTTTAAAACGCTAATCACCAGGAGAATTTCTCCTAGACTATACATAACTCTACTGCAATGATTCTTTAAATTAAAATAAAGAAGAAGGGAAATCCTAGCATCAATATTTTTACCAGGTGACTCCTTAATGAGAATAACCTTTTGAATTTGATATATGAAATTACAGCAAACCTACACCTAACTTTCCAAGTTTGAACCCACAGGCGAATTGCACTTAGATCCTATGTGGAAGGGATTCCATGTGGAACTTAGGTGCGACATAGATAAATTAAATAAAAAATATCGCAGGCATTAATCTAAGATCCATAATATCGAAGATTAAACTCATAATAAAAATCATAGTTTTGATCTAAACCAATAAAAGGTTATCACCTTTGGTTGTTGTTCATACTTCATCTAGGTGATCGATTTAGTAGATAACGAGTAAGATGGTTATCATTCAGTTGTGGCCATGCCCTAAGCTATGTCCACAGCTCTAGCAAAAGCAAAAGGTTAGAAACACTTTCTCAAATACATACCATGATTTGTAACGAGTCGTACAGATCCATTTGAGTCAAATCATTTACCACGAATTTGTAGCTAATTTCATATACTAATTTTGGGAGGAATCTAGGACTCCACACTGAACACCATCAATAGCATCTACGGCTAAGTTCCCGTCATATCCTTCACTCATCCATAATCGCCCATAGCTAATATTCCAGCAAGGATTTAAACGTAGATAACGTCTCCATAATTAACTATTACGAATCAGGGTGATTCCATAATGGCTCCATAATCAATGTCGATAGTTAATATGAATCAGGGGAATTAATAACACCTCCACAGTCAGCGACTATAAATCAGGGTAATTCAAAAACGACTCCATAATCAATGTCAATAGTTAATATAAATTAGGGGAATTTAACAACGGCTCCATAATCGACGACTATAACTCAAAGTAATTCAATACGCATAAAATACAATATTGCTATTCTTCTTCACTATAAATATATACATTATATATCTATATCTATATCTATCTATCTATCTATCTATCTATCTATATAGAATTGCTTTCACTATATATGTTAGAATAATCAACCCATAGTTAGCTACCTTAGACATTAATTTAATCATTTTTGTCTTATTTGCCTAATTCATGTGTCCCACCTTATGCAAGTTGTCATTTACCTATCCATAGTGGTGAAAATTTCCTTATTTGAATCATGTAGCACTTGGGAAACCTCAAGGGATCAATTTTGCTTTATTCCTGGCCTCCTAGGTGCCCTTTTGCTTTTTCTGCTTTATTGCCTGCTTTTTCAGTGTTTTAAGGCAAATGGAAAAGCTTGACTAGGTGAGGTTGACTAGTCTTTTGTCCTACACATCCTCCACTCTTTTCTCCTTGGAAAAGTAGGTATGAGTTGTCATTCCATCACTCTTTAGCTTGCCTAAGTGCTTTTGCCAATTCGTGAGCTCCATGACTGATTTGGAAACAACTTTTTGCACCTATGGGGGATTTGCTTAATTTTGGTAAGCCTGCTTTTGACTAGATTTGAATTGCTCCTCATGCATTCAAATCCCTTATGTAGTTATTTAATACGAAAACCTATTATGTTACAAGGTTGGATATTGTACACTGAGTTAATACAGTTTAATGTTCAGCTCCATATTCAGTCTCTTTTGTGAGTGATTTTGCATGCTCAATTGATAATTGTTGTGAGTAAAATTAATCTATCACTGGGATTAATTTCCACACGGTATCAGAGCCATTGTAGATCAATTTCTCTTCTCCAAAATTGTTTTGCAGGTTCAACATTAGTGACTGGGAGCCTTCTACTGACAGCTGGGACAAGATTTCTAAGTTATGGATCAATCTCAGAAGATCATCTTGACTCCCTTCAACTTATTTGAATGGAAAGCAGAGATGGAGATACTGTTGAGAGCGAAAGGCTCTACAGGGTGACTATGGCAACAGAAGCAGAGCCCAATGCAGCTGCAGAGAAGATAAAATGGCACAACAGGAGGGATGAGGTCTATGGTCTCCCGTGTCTGAGTATTTCCAGAGACCTCCTTTTTCATATTGATGGATTGAAATCACTGAATGAAGTATGGGAGAAGCTTATTGATATTTTTGGAAAGACAGATGAGATGAGGGGACATCAAATCGAAAATGAGCTGATTTCCCTGAGTCCCCATAGCTTTGAATCACTGCAGCTCTATTTGTCCAAGTTCAAAGCACTTGTTTTGCAACTGAAATAGTGTGGGATCGAAAAGAAGGATGATCAGCTAGTCTTGGACATTCTCTCGAATCTTGGCCCTGATTATTCAGTGTTTGTTTCGACCTTCTATGCCACAAAACTGACAGCTCGAACCTGGAAGATGCCTAGCCTTGCAAATTTCATGGAATCTCTCACACAAGAACAGGACAAGCTAGTGATGATGGGCACCATCAAACCATCCAAAGACCAAGCTCTAGTTGTTGGAGATTCGAAGGTGGATTCAAAAAGCAAAAAGAAATCTAAAAAGCCACTTGAGCAAAAGAGAGACAAGAACAAGTCTCCAGAGGAGCCACAAGGTTCCAAGAAGAACTACCAGAAGAAGAAGAATAAAGGAGAAATGAGCAAGTGCGCATACTGCAATAAGGGAAATCATATTGAAAGCTCTTGTATGAAGAAGCAAATAGACATGCTGACCCAACTCCTGGAGAAGAATGGCATCTCCCTTCCAGACAGCTCAAAGAAGAGAGAAGGAGGATCAAGTTCAGATGACAGAGAGAGAGTTCATGCTTTGGTTGCTGGCACATCAAGCTCACCTAGTTTCATCATCGATTCTGGAGCTTCAAGACACATGGTTTCGACCAAGGAGGCATTCTCCTCGCTTGACATATTGAAAGGACCATCTATAGTATTGAGAGATGACTCTCTCATTGAAAGTTTGGGCAAAGGGAGGATTGATCTTGATCATGGTCAGTTCAACAATGTGCTGTATGTGCCTGGTCTTGCCTCTAACCTCTTATCAGTGTACCAGATGACTCACACTGAGTCTCCAAAGAAGGTCATATTCTCCCCTGATGAAGTTGAGATCACAGAGATCTCAAGTGGTAAAGTCATTGCAAAAGGAGTTGCAAATCATGCTCAAAAGGTATACATGTTCTCACACTTCCTACCATACTCAAACCCCTCTGCTCTTCTGATTCATGCTAATGAGGAAAGCAAGCTTTGGCATGAAATATTTGGCCACCTAAATTACAAGTATCTATCTGATATTAGTGAAAAAGAGATCGTCATAGGGATTCCAAAGATAAAATTTTCCCAAAGGAATCTCCCAAGGTTGTATCTTAGGAAAACACCCAGAGTACAAATTTGAGAGAGCTAGTCATGAGAGAACCTCTGCACCCCTCGAGCTGATCCACAGTGATGTTGCTGGCCCATTCCCTCATATGTCCATGAGTTAGGCCAAATATGCATTGAATTTCATAGATGAATTTTCCAGGTATTGCTGGGTTTACTTCCTGAAACACAAGTCTGAAGTTTTTGGCCTCTTCAAAGTCTTTAAGGATTTGGTTGAAAACCAGTCTAGGAGGAAACTCAAGGTCCTCAGATATGAAAATGGTGGTGAGTATGTCAATTCTGAGTTTATTAATTATTGTGCAGATGCAGGTATTCAGATGCAGCATTCTATCCCTTACACACCACAACAGAATGGTGTTGCTAAGAGGAAGAACAGATCACTGAAGGAAATGGCAATATGCATGATGGAGGCCAAAAATTTTCCACCAAAGTACTGGGCCGAAGCTATAAACCATGCAGCTTATATCCAGAATAGGCTGCCTCATAAAAATCTTGAAGGTATGACTCCTTTCGAAGCATGGAGTGGGCACAATCCAGATGTGACCAATTTCAGGATTTTTGGCTCAAGGGCTTGGGCTAGAATTCCAACAGAAAAGAGAAAGGCTTTGCAGCCCCAAAGCCAAGAGTGTCTATTTGTTGGGTACTCTAAATATTCAAAAGGGTACAAGCTGATAAATTTGAGCACAAACAAAGCCTTTATTGAAAGGTGTGTTCAGTTTGAAGAAGAACCCCTTGCCGTAGTGGAAGTTGGAGAAGCATCTTCACCACTTGAACCTCTGAAAGTAAGTGAAGAGTTTGTTGAACATGCTGATTCTGATATGTATGATAGTGATCAGTTTATTGCATACCCTAACAGCCCTACAAGGCCAAAATGGGCATCCAATACACTACATGCAGCAGGAGAGCTAGCTGGGGATCCCAATGACCCAAGGAGGACTAGATCTCAATTTGAGAGTGGTCTGTGCATGAAGGATCCTATGTTTGTTGAGAAATTCTATTTGATGGTGGAATATGATCCTCAAACATATGAAGAAGCAGCAGGAGATCCAAGATGGAAAAAAACCATGAAGGAAGAGTTCAACTCACTCCAAAAGAGCAACACATGGGAGCTAGTGGATCTTCCCCCAGGGAGGAAGTTAGTTCAGTGTAAGTGGGTCTACAAGACCAAATTTGCTGCTGATGGTTCACTTCTAAAGTACAATGCTAGATTGGTAGCCAATGGCTACTCACAGGTTCATGGCATAGATTACAATGAGACCTTTGCACCACTGGCAAAGATGGACTCCATCAGGCTAGCCTTAGCCATTGCAGCTTCAAAACAATGGGAGGTACATCACATGGATGTAAAGTGTCCCTTCCTAAATGGAGATCTCACTGAAGAGATATATATGGAGTAGCCTCAAGGATTTGCTACTAACCCTTCTCTTGTGTGCAGGTTGAAAAAGTCATTGTATGGGCTAAAGCAAGCCCCCAGGGCTTGGTATGCCAAGATTGATAGCTTCTTGCTATCACTGAATTTTGTTCAGTACAAATCAGATCAAAATGTCTATTTGAAGTTAATTAATGGTTCATTAATGATCATTGTGTTATATGTTGATGACCTTCTCATTACAGGAAGCTCAAAGGATGAGATTGCTTCCTTTAAGGGTGCAATGAACCAATCCTTCTCCATGACAGATTTGGGGCTCTTAAGGAAATTCTTGGGGCTTGATATTTCTCAAACCAAATATGGAATCAAGGTGCACCAGTCCAAGTATGCCTTGGAATTACTGAACAAATTCAGAATGAAGGACTGCAAACCAAGCAAGACTCCTTTCCTTTCAAGAGAGAAGCTGGAAGAAGCTGATTCTTCACCTATGGTAAACAATACACTGTATAGGAAATTGATTGGATGTTTGTTGTATCTTACACATACTAGACCTAATATTTCTTATACATTAAGTGTGGCTTCTAGATTCATGGATCAGCCTCATGAGATCCATTGGAAAGCAGCCAAAAGGATCCTTAACTTTGTTTAGGGAACAAGGACACATGGGATCTTCTATAAAGCAAAATCTGATCTTGATTTGATTGGGTTTACTGATAGTGATTGGGCAGGTGATAGCACAGATAGAAAGTCGACATCAGGATATGTGTTCATGCTTGCAGAAGGGCCAATCAGCTGGTCAAGCAAGAAACAGAGTGCCATTGCACTCTCATCTACAGAAACAGAGTACAGAGGAGTTGTCAATGTAGCAACTCAATGTTTATGGTTGCAGGGATTACTTGGAGAGTGTGGCTTCGAATCAGAGTACTCAACTACCATATACTGTGATAACCAGAGTACCATTTGAATCTGCAATGATCCATTTCAGAAGCAGAGAACCAAACACATTGCGATCCATATGCACTACATCAGAGAGCTTGTGCATGATGGCACCATTCACCTACTCTTCTGTTCATCTTCAGAAAAAGTAGCTGATATCTTCACCAAAGCATTTTGTGAGAATACCTTCAGCAATCTCAAATCACTGCTAGGGATTGCTGATCATGCTGTGAAGCATGAGTGAAGACAAGATTTCCAAATTTTGTTTTACAGTCCATGTTTAAGGGAGGATTTTCCCATGTGGTTTTTGCCTCTTTCCTTGGTTGTATGGACATGCAGTATGTAAAGGGTGACTAAGCCTTGTTTCTAGGCCCTATAATTTTCTGATATATTACTCATAAGTCAGGCTTAAGGGGGGGTTTTAGAATAATCAACGTATAGTTAGCTACCTTAGACATTAATTTAATCATTTTTGTCTTATTTGCCTAGTTCATGTGTCCCACCTTATGCAAGTTGTCATTTACCTATCCATAGTGGTCAAACTTGCCTTATTTGACTCATGTAGCGCTTGGGAAACCTCAAGGAATCAATTTTTCTTTATTCTTGGCCTCCTAGGCGTCCTTTTGCTTTTTCTGCTTTATTGCCTGCTTTTTCAGTGTTTTAAGGCAAATGGAAAAGCTTGACTAGGTGAGGTTGACTAGTTTTTTGTCCTACACATCCTCCACTCTTTTCTCCTTGGAAAAGCATGTATGATTTGTCATTTCATCAATCTTTAGCTTGCTTAAGTGCTTTTTCCAATTTGTGAGCTCCATGACTGATTTGGAAACAGCTTTTTGCACCTATGGGGGATTTGCTTAATTTTGGTAAGCCTGCTTTTGACTAGATTCGAATTGCTCCTCATGCATTCAAATCCTTTATGTAATTATTTAATACAGAAATCTATTATGTTACAAGGTTGGCTATTGTACATTGAGTTAATACAGTTTAGTGTTCACCTCCATATTCAGTCTCTTTTGTGAGTGATTTTGCATGATCAATTGATAATTGTTGTGAGTAAAATTAATCTATCACTGGGCTTAATTTCCACAATATAACGCTCCATAAATTTTCTTTAATATTATGTTATAGTATTATATATGACGTTCTATATATAAGATACATGTAATTTCTTTGAATACATAATGCTTCACTAATATATATGAAATTTCCTTTCACTATATAGGCTCCACTATTATATGTAATGCTCTTATATATATATAATGTACATGTAATTTAGTTCACTATATAACACTCCACTAATATACGTGAATTTTCTTTCACTATATAATGCTCCACCATTATATATGAAATTCCTTTCCCTATTTATGGACCACTATTATATATAATGTTCTTATATATAATAAACAAATTTTGTTCCTTCCCATGCCTTTTTGTTAATGTGAGGTTGGAGTAGCCTCATTTTGGTGAAGGTTTCTATTCCTCATAAGACATATTTATGATTTAATTGTATTTTACAAGTTTTAGTTACTCTTAGGTTATCAAGGTGTGTTTTATGTGATAATGTCCTCATGCTCGAGCCCTAGGTTCATATGTTTTCCAAGAAAATGAATTATCTACATTAAAAGGGTAAATTACAAATTAAGCGTGTGAGAAACTGACTAGTGTCTTAATAGGTGATTTGAGGTCGAAGGTGAGGATGGTGACTGGTTTACTCGTCAACACCACGATGATATCCAGTTACCTTTACTAGACCTCCAAGATTTTCCCTTGTTGTTTACGTTTACCCTAGTGCGCCCCCCCCCCCACCCCCAATCTTCGTTTAAGTCATGTAAGGTTTTTCAGTCGCCTTTCATTCACACATTGATGAAGTTTGAATTACTTATAGTGCATTTTTTCTTACTCTTCATGTTTTTTCAGGTTGTGTTGTAAGGGGATATTAAATTCTTGTTTGTAATTAATAATATATAAATACCTAGTGAGAACTGTATGGTAAAGCACTTACCTTCCCCCAGTGGACCACTTAAATTGCTTCAAATTACTCAAATAAAAGGTCTTCCTAGAAAGAATTCAGTCATACTTAATGCTTACCTTCATTAAATTGAGGTTCGACTACACTTATCTAAGAAAGTAGAAGTCATCATACTTCATTTAACATCCATAATGAAATTCTCTAAATGGGTTAAAAACCATATAAGAATGAAACAATCCAGGATCTAGATGCAAAGTAGTCCTCATTAAGACAGAAACACTGGCATAATTAAGGATCTTGAAAAGGAAGAAAACTATTCTCAAGGGAGGTTTTTTATTTTAACGAGCTTGAAACTAGAAATAAATTATGCTCAAAGATATTTGTTTCATTTTCTTTGATCTTGTGTAATATCTTGAATTTTGACCTAACACTAAAGGGCATACATCCCATTACATATGATGTTTCTTTGATGTTTAAATTTTGTATATTGGGCATAATACCCCACTGCACATGAGTATGATGATTTGTTAGATATATTGGGAGTAAGCCAATGCATATGTTTTATTTAGCATGTATGCAATTGTATGTGTTGGGCGTGGACCTTGAAGCACATGAGTGATGGAATTTTGTGTTGAGCACGAGCTTTGGAGCACATGAGTGATTTGATATTTGTGTTGAGCACAAGATCTAGATCACATGAGTGCTTTTATGTTTGTGTTTAGCGTGAGCTCTCAAGCACATGCGTTATGAAATTTTTGTGTTGAGCACGAGCTCTATAGAACAAGAGTGTTTTGATGTTTGTGTTGAGTGAAATTTCTGGAGCCCATGAGTTATGAAATGTTTGTGTTGAGAATAAGCTCTGAAGCACATGAAATATAAGAATTGGAAGTGTTGGGCATAAGCACTGGAGCATTCCAAATTGATGTTGATCATAAGATATGGAAAATCATATCCTTAGCCATTGTATCCCTAGGTGTATTATAAAAGTACATCATAGCATTAGTGTGAATCGAGAGACTCTGAAATTACACTAAGTGTAACTACCATATTTTAGCGTTGAGTGTGGGATTTGAATAACGCTAGGATTTACTAAAAATTAATTGTGTTGAGTGAAAACGACTCTGATAAACATTGCCATCATCTTACTTTTTCCTAAGTTGATTAAATGAAATTTTGAATTTCTATTTGTCATCAAGTACTGAAGAAATACCACGATATACGAGGTAATCCAACATGCAAGGAGATTTAGAGCCGCCTAACCTAGTTGACCAACCCTACCTGAAGGCCTTAATAAAAGAAATGATTACCATGTGATTGAGATCATGCTATATGATTCCCAAAGTAAATGTTAACAATGATATGTGTATATATATAGTTTATATATGTTATAAAAAAAGAGTAAGAATATGTATTAATTCTAAAGAAATAATAGTAACTATAAATAATAAATAAATTCCCTATGTATTATTATTTACTAAAATGATTAAATAAATATTTAAATCCTAAAGAGTCAAAATATGAACTAGTCAAAGAGTTCCTAAGTTAAGTTAAATAAATATTAAATATCACATAACCTAATAAAACATTATTTCAAGAAAATAAATGATTTTTGATCTAACTTAAGTTTAACTGCCCTTTTCCCTAAACATTGTCTATAAATACCCAAGCCAAAGAAAGGCTTAGGGAGCTGATCATTATTTTTTCTAAAAATTTTGGAGAGCATTCCAAAAGCAAAGCAATATGGTACATAACCTAATATTTCAGATAAGTGAATCCTTACCTTTAGGATCTCTAGATTACTTTTATGTTGGAAATCACTTGAGGGGATCCCGATTGAAACTTGGAATGGTTCCGAGTCATGGTTGGGTGGAACCACGGGGGCTTCACTTGTTGGCCAATATCCTATCACGTTAGTTCATATTGTGGGTTTTTAAATTATCAAAAATCAAACCAATATATTGCAGGTATTGGGGGGATGAGGAGTTTAAGGTGGGGATGGGTAGGGTGGTTTATAAGGATTGAGGTATAAAAAGGGGTGGGGAGGAGGTTTTAAGTATTGGGAGGGGGTTTCAACAAAAAGAGTTTGGGTCAATATATCTTGAAATTAAGGGTATTCTTTAATATCCCATGATCGCATGTGCTATGTGAGAGATTCACTAACTGAAGTCCCTGTGGGTGGAACGTGATAGTTCCCAAGTTATTCGGTTGAAAAATATGAGGTCCAAATTGTCTAAGTTCTTATTAATTCTGTGTGTTTAAGTGTGCAGGGTTCTAACCATTAATAAACAACAAGTTGCAGGTATGAGGTTTTTATCTTCTCTAAATTCTTACAGATTTTACTAAGTAGGATTTATAATCTTGATTAGAAATATGCACATTGAATGCATGCTTCAGCTAGGTTTCCATTTTTTTATAGAAACTTACTGTGAAATATTTCTATATATAAACTCTAGGGATAGATTTTATATTACAGGTTGATTTATTTGCTTAAACATTAAACTCAATCATTACTAGGCTAGATAGGAATTTAGAGTTTAAATTCTCTTAGTTTGATTTAAACAAGTTCTATAATCATTTTAATTATTAAACATTATTTCTTATATTTAAACCTTAATTATTAAGATAACTAGTTAGTGGATCTTGCTCAAACTTTATAAACTCATTCATCCCTTGAAACTAAAACATTATTTAAAACTCAACATCAAAACATTTAATCAGA
>LPNX010979927.1:2933-18284 GCA_001517045.1 Pseudotsuga menziesii | reverse complement strand
CCCTAACAAAACTGCATGATGCAGTCTCAGCTTTGACCAGATTCTTGGAATTTAAACCTGGTCATATGTTTGGATGCATATTGGATAGACAAGCATGCATGCCAACTTTCGCGACGTTTCAAGCTATTTTGACCCCCTTTAAGCCCAACCCTGTTGTAACCGCACGACGGAGTTTCCCTTTCGAGCAGTTTCTTAGAATTTAAATTTGATCATAAATTTGGATGCCAATTTGATCAACAAGCGTGCATGCAAACTTTTGAAACATTCCAAAATATTTTCACCCCCTTTATACCCAACCTTAGCAAAACCGCACAACGAAGTTTCACGTTTGACTAATTTCTCAAAATTAAAATTTAATCATAGATTTAAATCCGCATTTGGAAAATAAAAGTGCATGCGAACTTTCATGATGTTGAGAGCTATTTTCTCCATCTTTAATCCAAACCCTAACAAAACTGCATGATGCAGTCTCAGCTTTGACCAGATTCTTGGAATTTAAACCTGGTCATATGTTTGGATGCATATTGGACAGACAAGCATGCACGCCAACTTTCGCGACGTTTCAAGCTATTTTGACCCCCTTTAATCCCAACCCTGTTGAAACCGCACGATGGAGTTTCCCTTTCAAGCAGTTTCTTAGAATTTAAATTTGATAAGAAATTTAGATGCCGATTTGATCAACAAGCGTGCGTGCAAACTTTTGACACATTCCAAAATATTTTCACCCCCTTGAAGCCCAACCTTAACAAAACCGCACAACGAAGTTTTACGTTTCACTAATTTCTCAAAATTAAAATTTAATCATAGATTTAAATCCGCATTTGGAAAATAAGAGTGCATGCCAACTTTCACGATGTTGAGAGCTATTTTCGCCATCTTTAAGCCAAACCCTAACAAAACTGCATGATGCGGTCCGAGCTTTGACCAGATTCTTAGAATTTAAACTTGGTCTTATGTTTGAATGCATATTGGATAGACAAGCATGCACGCCAACTTTCTCGATGTTTCAAGCTATTTTGACCCCCTTGAAGCCAAACCCTAAAAAAACTCCATGATGCAGTCTCAGCTTTGTCCAGATTCTTAGAATTTAAACCTGATCATATGTTTGGATGCATATTGGATAGACAAGGATGCATGCCGACTTTCGCGACGTTTCAAGCTATTTTGACCCCCTTGAAGCCCAACCCTGTTGAAACCGCACGACGGAGTTTCCCTTTCGAGCAGTTTCTTAGAATTTAAATTTGGTCATAAATTTGGATGCCAATTTGATCAACAAGCGTGCATGCAAACATTTGAGACATTCCAAATATTTTCACCCCCTTTAATCCCAACCTTAGCAAAACCGCACAGCGAAGTTTCACGTTTGAGTAATTTCTCAAAATTAAAATTTAATCATAGGTTTAAATCCGCATTTGGAAAATAAGAGTGCATGCCAACTTTCACGATGTTGAGAGGTATTTTCACCATCTTTAAGCCAAACCCTAACAAAACTGCATGATGCAGTCTCAGCTTTGACCAAATTCTTAGAATTTAAACCTGATCAAATGTTTGGATGCATATTGGATAGACAAGCATGCACGCCAACTTTCGCGACATTTCAAGCTATTTTGACCCCCTTTAAGCCCAACCCTGTTGAAACCGCACGACGGAGTTTCCCTTTCGAGCAGTTTCTTAGAATTTAAAGCTGATCATAAATTTGGATGCCAATTTGATCAACAAGCGTGCATGCAAACTTTTGAGACATTCCAAAATATTTTCACCCCCTTTAAGCCCAACCATAGAAAAACCGCACAACGAAGTTTCACGTTTGCGTAATTTCTCAAAATTAAAAATTTGATCATAGATTTAAATCCGCATTTGGAAAATAAGAGTGCATGCCAACTTTCACGATGTTGAGAGCTATCTTCGCCATCTTTAAGACAAACCCTAACAAAACTGCATGATGCAGTCTCAGCTTTGACCAGATTCTTGGAATTTAAACCTGGTCATATGTTTGGATGCATATTTGATAGACAAGCATGCACGCCAATTTTTGCGACGTTTCAAGCTATTTTGACGCCCTTTAAGCCCAACCCTGTTGAAACCGCACGACGGAGTTTCCGTGTCAAGCAGTTTCTTAGAATTTAAATTTGATCATAAATTTGGATGCCAATTTGATCAACAAGGGTGGATGCAAGCTTTTGAGACATTCCAAAATATTTTCACCCCCTTTAAGCCCAAGCTAGCAAAACCGCACAACGAAGTTTCACGTTTTCCTAATTTCTCAAAATTAAAATTTAATCATAGATTTAAATCCGCATTTGGAAAATAAGAGTGCATGCCAACTTTCACGATGTTGAGAGCTATTTTCGCTATTTTTAAGCCAAACCCTAACAAAACTGCATGATGCAGTCTCAGCTTTGACCAAATTCTTAGAATTTAAAACTGGTCATATGTTCGGATGCACATTGGATAGACAAGCATGCACGCCGACTTTCGCGATGTTTGTAGCTATTTTGACCCCCTTTAAGCCCAACCCTGTTGAAACCGCACGACGGAGTTTCCCTTTCGAGCAGTTTCTTAGAATTTAAATTTGATCATAATTTTGGATGCCAATTTCATCCACAAGCGTGCATGCAAACTTTTGAGAAATTCCAAAATATTTTCACCCCCTTTAAGCCCAACCTTAGCAAAACCCCACAACGAGGTTTCACGTTTGACTAATTTCACAAAATTAAAATTTAATCATAGATTTAAATCCGCATTTGGAAAATAAGAGTGCAAGCCAACTTTTACAATGTTGAGAGCTATTTTCGCCATCTTTAAGCCAAACCCTAACAAAACTGCATGATGCAGTCTCAGCTTTGACCAGATACTTAGAATTTAAACCTGGTCATATGTTTGGATGCATATTGGATAAACAAGCATCCACACCATCTTTCACGATGTTTCCAGCTATTTTGACCCCCTGTAAGCCCAACCCTGTTGAAACCGCACGACGGAGTTTTGCTTTCGAGCAGTTTCTTAGAATTTAAATTTGATCATAAATTTGGATGCCAATTTGATCAACAAGCGTGCATGCAAACTTTTGAGACATTCCAAAATATTTTCACCCCCTTTAAGCCCAATCTCAGCAAAACTGCACAACGAAGTTTCACGTTTGACTAATTTCACAAAATTAAAATTTAATCATAGATTTAAATCCGCATTTGGAAAATAAGAGTGCACGCCAACTTTCACAATGTTGAGAGCTATTTTTGCCATCTTTAACCCAAACCCTAACAAAACTGCATGATGCAGTCTCAGCTTTGACCAGATTCTTAGAATTTAAACCTGGTGATATATTTGGATGCATATTGGATAAACAAGCATGCACACCAACTTTCTCGATGTTTCAAGCTATTTTGACCCCCTTTAAGCCCAACCCTGTTGAAACCGCACGACGGAGTTTCCCTTTCGAGCAGTTTGTTAGAATTTAAATTTGATCATAAATTTGGATGCCAATTTGATCAACAAGCGTGCATGCAAACTTTTGAGACATTCAAAAATATTTTCACCCCCTTTAAGCCCAACCTCAGCAAAACCGCACAACGAAGTTTCACGTTTGACTAATTTTGCAAAATTGAAATTTAATCATAGATTTAAATCCACATTTGGAAAATAAGAGTGCATGCCAACTTTCATGATGTTGAGAGCTATTTTCGCCATCTTTAAGCCAAACCCTAACAAAACTGCATGATGCAGTCTCAGCTTTGACCAGATTATTAGAATTTAAACTTGGTCATATGTTTGGATGCATATTGGATAGACAAGAATGCACGCCAAATTTCACGACGTTTCAAGCTATTTTGACCCCCTTTAAGCCCAACCCTGTTGAAAACGCACGACGGAGATTCCCTTTCTAGCAGTTTCTTAGAATTTAAATTTGATCATCAATTTGGATGCCAATTTGATCAACAAGCGTGCGTGCAAAGTTTTGAGACATTCCAAAATATTTTGACCCCCTTTAAGCCCAACCTTACCAAAAACGCACAACGAAGTTTCACGTTTGACTAATTTCTCAAAATTAAAATTTAATCATAGATTTAAATCCGCATTTGGAAAATAAGAGTGCATGCCAACTTTTACGATGTTGAGAGCTATTTTCACCATCTTTAAACCAAACCCTAACAAAAATACATGATGCAGTCTCAGCTTTGACCAGATTCTTAGAATTTAAACCTGGTCATATGTTTGGATGCATATTGGATAGACAAGCATGCACGCCAACTTTCCCGACGTTTCAAGCTATTTTCACCCCCTTTTAGCCCAACCCTGTTGAAACCGCATGACGGAGTTTCCCTTTCGAGCAGTTTCTTAGAATTTAAATTTGATCATAAATTTGGATGCCAATTTGATCAACAAGCATGCATGCAAACTTTTGAGAGATTGAAAAATATTTTCACCCCCTTTAAGCCCAACCTTAGCAAAACCGCACAACGAAGTTTCACGTTTGACTAATTTCTCAAAATTAAAATTTAATCATAGATTTAAATCCACACTTGGAAAATAAGAGTGCATGCCAACTTTCACGATGTTGAGAGCTATTTTCGCCATCTTTAAGCCAAACCCTAACAAAACTGCATGATGCAGTCTCAGCTTTGACTAGATTCTTAGAATTTAAACCTAATCATATGTTTGGATGCATATTGGATAGACAAGCATGCACGCCAACTTTCGCGACGTTTCAAGCTATTTTGACCCCCTTTAAGCCCAACACTGTTGAAACCACACGACGGAGTTTCCCTTTCGAGCAGTTTCTTAGAATTTGAATTTGATCATAAATTTGGATGCCGATTTGATCAACAAGCGTGCATCCAAACTTTTGAGACATTCCAAAATATTTTCACCCCCTTTAAGCCCAACCTTAGCAAAACCGCACAATGAAGTTTCACGTTTTACTAATTTCTCAAAATTTAAATTTAATCATAGATTTAAATCCGCATTTGGAAAATAAGAGTGCATGCCAAATTTCACGATATTGAAAGCTATTTTCGCCATCTTTAAGCCAAACCCTAACAATATTGCATGATGCAGTCTCAGCTTTGACCAGATTCTTAGAATTTAAACCTGATCATATGTTTGGATGCACACTCATGCACACCAACTTTCACGACGTTTCAAGCTATTTTGACCCCCTTTAAGCCCAACACTGTTGAAACCGCACGACGGAGTTTCCCTTTCGAGCATTTTCTTAGAATTTAAATTTGATCATAAATTTGGATGCCAATTTGATCAACAAGCGTGCATGGAAACTTTTGAGACATTCCAAAATATTTTCGCCCCCTTTAAGCCCAACCTTAGCAAAACCGCACAACGAACTTTCACATTTGACTAATTTGTCAAAATTAAAATTTAATCATAGATTTATATCCGCATTTGGAAAATAAGAGTGCATGCCAACTTTCACGATGTTGAGAGCTATTTTCACAATCTTTAAGCCAAACACTAACAAAACTGCATCATGCAGTCTCAGCTTTGACCAGATTCTTAGAATTTAAACCTGATCATATGTTTGGATGCATATTGGATATACAAGCATGCACACTAACTTTCGCGACGTTTCAAGCTACTTTGACCCCCTTTAAGGCCAACCCTGTTGAAACCTCACGACAGAGTTTCCCTTTCGAGCAGTTTCTTAGAATTTAAAGTTGATCATAAATTTGGATGCCAATTTGATCAACAAGTATGCATGCAAAATTTTGAGACATTGCAAAATATTTTCACCCCCTTTAAGCCCAACCTTAGCAAAACCGCACAACGAAGTTTCACGTTTGACTAATTTCACAAAATTAAAATTTAAACATAGATTTAAATCCGCATTTGGAAAATAAGAGTACATTCCAACTTTCACGATATTGAGAGGTATTTTCGCCATCTTTAAGCCAAACCCTAACAAAACTGCATGATGCAGTCTCAGCTTTGACCAGATTCTTAGAATTTAAACCTGATCATATGTTTGGATGCATATTGGATAGACAAGCATGCACGCCAACTTTCACGACGTTTCAA
The DNA here is from genome assembly GCA_001517045.1 of Pseudotsuga menziesii. NCBI lineage: Eukaryota > Viridiplantae > Streptophyta > Pinopsida > Pinales > Pinaceae > Pseudotsuga > Pseudotsuga menziesii. The sequence goes on along the minus strand of LPNX010979927.1, from coordinate 12,254 downwards.
GTTATTTTCACCCCCTTTAAGCCCAACCTTGTTGAAACCGCGCGACGGAGTTTCCCATTCGAGCAGTTTCCTAGAATTTAAATTTGATCATAAATTTGGATGCCAATTTGATCAACAAGCGTGCATGCAGACTTTTGAGACATTCCAAAATATTTTCACCGCCTTTAAGCCCAACCTTAGCAAAACCGCACAACGAACTTTCACGTTTGACTAATTTCTCAAAATTAAAATTTAATCATAGATTTAAATCCGCATTTGGAAAATAAGAGTGCATGCCAACTTTCACGATGTTGAGAGCTATTTTCTCCATCTTTAAACCAAACCCTAACAAAACTGCATGATGCAGTCTTAGCTTTGACCAGATTCTTAGAATTTAAACCTGGTCATATGTTTGGATGCACATTGGATAGACAAGCATGCATACCAACTTTCACAACGTTTCAAGCTATTTTGACCCCCTTTAAGCCCAACCCTGTTGAAACCGCACGACGGAGTTTCCCTTTCGAGCAGTTTCTTAGAATTTAAATTTGATCATAAATTTGGATGCCAATTTGATCAACAAGCGTGCATGCAAACTTTTGAGACATTCCAAAATATTTTCACCCCCTTTAAGCCCAACCTTAGCAAAACCACACAACGAAGTTTCACGTTTGACTAATTTCTCAAAATTAAAATTTAATCATAGATTTAAATCCGCATTTGAAAAATAAGAGTGCATGCCAACTTTCACGATGTTGAGAGCTATTTTCGGCATCTTTACGCCAAACCGTAACAAAACTGCATGATGCAGTCTTAGCTTTGACCAGATTCTTAGAATTTAAACCTGGTCATATCTTTGGATGCATATTGGATAGACAGGCATGCACGCCAACTTTCGCGACATTTCAAGCTATTTTGACCCCCTTTATGGCCAACCCTGTTGAAACCGCACGACAGAGTTTCCCTTTCGAGCAGTTTCTTAGAATTTAAATTTGATCATAAATTTGGATGCCAATTTGATCCACAAGCGCGCATGCAAACGTTTGAGACATTCCAAAATATTTTCACTCCCGTTAAGCCCAACCTTAGCAAAACCGCACAATGAAGTTTCACTTTTGACTAATTTCTCAAAATTAAAATTTAATCATAGATTTAAATCCGCATTTGGAAAATATGAGTGCATGCCAACTTTCCCGATGTTGAGAGCTATTTTTGCCATCTTTAAGCCAAACCCTAACAAAACGGCATGATGCAGTCTCAGCTTTGACCAGATTCTTAGAATTTAAACTTGATCATATGTTTGGATGCATATTGGATAGACAAGCATGCACGCGAACTTTCAAGACGTTTCAAACTATTTTGACCCCCTTTAAGCCCAACACTGTTGAAACCACACGACGAAGTTTCCCTTTCGAGCAGTTTCTTAGAATTTGAATTTGATCATAAATTTGGATGCCAATTTGATCAACAAGCGTGCATCCAAACTTTTGAGACATTCCAAAATATTTTCACCCCCTTTAAGCCCAACCTTAGCAAAACCGCACAACGAAGTTTCGCGTTTGACTAATTTTTCAAAATTAAAATTTAATCATAGATTTAAATGCGCATTTGGAAAATAAGAGTGCATGCCATCTTTCACGATGTTGAGAGCTATTTTCGCCATCTTTAAGCCAAACCCTAACAAAACTGCATGATGCAGTCTCAGCTTTGACCAGATTCTTAGAATTTAAAGTTGATCATAAATTTGGATGCCAATTTCATCAACAAGCGCGCATGCAAACTATTGAGACATTCCAAAATATTTTCCCCCCCTTTAAGCCCAACCCTGTTGAAACCGCACGACGGAGTTTCCCTTTCGAGCAGTTTCTTAGAATTTAAATTTGATCATAAATTTGGATGCCAATTTCATCAACAAGCGTGCATGCGAACTTTTGAGACATTCCAAAATATTTTCACCCCCTTTAAGCCCAACCTTAGCAAAACCGCACAACCAAGTTTCACGTTTGACTAATTTCTCAAAATTAAAATTTAATCATAGATTTATATCCACATTTGGAAAATAAGAGTGCATGCCAACTTTCACGATGTTGAGAGCTATTTTCACAATCTTTAAGCCAAACACTAACAAAACTGCATCATGCAGTCTCATCTTTGACCAGATTCTTAGAATTTAAACGTGATCATATGTTTGGATGCATATTGGATAGACAAGCATGCACACCAACTTTCGTGACGTTTCAAGCTATTTTGACCTCCTTTCAGCCCAACCCTGTTGAAAACGCACGACGGAGTTTCCCTTTCGAGCAGTTTCTTAGAATTTAAAGTTGATCATAAATTTGGATGCCAATTTGATCAACAAGCATGCATGCAAACTTTTGAGACATCACAAAATATTTTCACCCCCTTTAAGCCCAACCTTAGCAAAACCGCACAACGAAGTTTCACGTTTGAGTAATTTCTCAAAATTAAAATTTAAACATAGATTTAAATCCGCATTTGAAAATAAGAGTACAAGCCAACTTTCACGATGTTGAGAGCTATTTTCGCCATCTTTAAGCCAAACCCTAACAAAACTGCATGATGCAGTCTCAGCTTTGACCAGATTCTTAGAATTTAAACCTGATCATATTTTTGGATGCATATTGGATAGACAAGCATGCCCGCCAACTTTCACGACGTTTCAAGCTATTTTCACCACCTTTAAGCCCAACCTTAGCAAAATCGCACAACGAAGTTTCACGTTTGAGTAATTTCTCAAAATTAAAATTTAAACATAGATTTAAATCCGCATTTGGAAAATAAGAGTTCAAGCCAACTTTCACGATGTTGAGAGCTATTTTCGCCATCTTTAAGCTAAACCCTAACAAAACTGCATGATGCAGTCTTAGCTTTGACCAGATTCTTAGAATTTAAACCTGATCATATTTTTGGATGCATATTGGATAGACAAGCATGCCCGCCAACTTTCACGACGTTTCAAGCTATTTTCACCACCTTTAAGCCCAACCTTGTTGAAACCGCGCGACGGAGTTTCCCATTCGAGCAGTTTCTTAGAATTTAAAGTTGATCATAAATTTGGATGCCAATTTGATCAACAAGCGTGCACGCAAACTTTTGAGACATTCCAAAATATTTTCACCCCTTTTAAGCCCAACCTTAGCAAAATCGCACAACGAAGTTTCACGTTTGAGTAATTTCTCAAAATTAAAATTTAAACATAGATTTAAATCCGCATTTGGAAAATAAGAGTTCAAGCCAACTTTCACGATGTTGAGAGCTATTTTCGCCATCTTTAAGCTAAACCCTAACAAAACTGCATGATGCAGTCTTAGCTTTGACCAGATTCTTAGAATTTAAACCTGATCATATTTTTGGATGCATATTGGATAGACAAGCATGCCCGCCAACTTTCACGACGTTTCAAGCTATTTTCACCACCTTTAAGCCCAACCTTGTTGAAACCGCGCGACGGAGTTTCCCATTCGAGCAGTTTCTTAGAATTTAAAGTTGATCATAAATTTGGATGCCAATTTGATCAACAAGCGTGCACGCAAACTTTTGAGACATTCCAAAATATTTTCACCCCTTTTAAGCCCAACCTTAGCAAAATCGCACAACGAAGTTTCACGTTTGAGTAATTTCTCAAAATTAAAATTTAAACATAGATTTAAATCCGCATTTGGAAAATAAGAGTTCAAGCCAACTTTCACGATGTTGAGAGCTATTTTCGCCATCTTTAAGCTAAACCCTAACAAAACTGCATGATGCAGTCTTAGCTTTGACCAGATTCTTAGAATTTAAACCTGATCATATTTTTGGATGCATATTGGATAGACAAGCATGCCCGCCAACTTTCACGACGTTTCAAGCTATTTTCACCACCTTTAAGCCCAACCTTGTTGAAACCGCGCGACGGAGTTTCCCATTCGAGCAGTTTCTTAGAATTTAAAGTTGATCATAAATTTGGATGCCAATTTGATCAACAAGCGTGCACGCAAACTTTTGAGACATTCCAAAATATTTTCACCCCTTTTAAGCCCAACCTTAGCAAAATCGCACAACGAAGTTTCACGTTTGAGTAATTTCTCAAAATTAAAATTTAAACATAGATTTAAATCCGCATTTGGAAAATAAGAGTTCAAGCCAACTTTCACGATGTTGAGAGCTATTTTCGCCATCTTTAAGCCAAACCCTAACAAAACTGCATGATGCAGTCTCAGCTTTGACCAGATTCTTAGAATTTAAACCTGGTCATATGTTTGGATGGATATTGGATAGACAAGAATACATGCCAAATTTCACGATGTTTCAAGCTACTTTGACCCCCTTTAAGCCCAACCCTGTTGAAACCGCACGACGGAGTTTCCCTTTCAAGTAGTTTCTTAGAATTTAAATTTGATCAGAAATTTGGATGCCAATTTGATCAACAAGCGTGCGTGCAAACTTTTGCGACATTCCAAAATATTTTCACCCCCTTGAAGCCCAACCTTAACAAAACCGCACAACGAAGTTTCACGTTTGACTAATTTCTCAAAATTAAAATTTAATCATAGATTTAAATCCGCATTTGGAAAATAAGAGTGCATGCCAACTTTCACGATGTTGAGAGCTATTTTCGCCATCTTTAAGCCAAACCCTAACAAAACTGCATGATGCAGTCTCAGCTTTGACCAGATTCTTAGAATTTAAACTTGGTCATATGTTTGGATGCATATTGGATAGACAAGCATGCACGCCAACTTTCTCGACGTTTCAAGCTATTTTGACCCCCTTTTTAGCCCAACCCTATTGAAACCGCACGACGGAGTTTCCCTTTCGAGCAGTTTCTTAGAATTTAAATTTGATCATAAATTTGGATGCCAATTTGATCAACAATCGTGCATGCAAACTTTTGAGACATTCCAAAATATTTTCACCCCCTTTAAGCCCAACCTTAGCAAAACCGCACAACGAAGTTTCACGTTTGACTAATTTCTCAAAATTAAAATTTAATCATAGATTTAAATCTGGATTTGGAAAATAAGAGTGCATGCCAACTTTCGTGATGTTGAACGCTATTTTCAGCATATTTAAGCCAAACCCTAACAAAACTGCATGATGCAGTCTCAACTTTGACCAGATTCTTAAAATTTAAACCTGATCATATGTTTGGATGCATATTGGATAGACGAGGATGCATGCCGACTTTCGCGACATTTCAAGCTATTTTGACCCCCTTGAAGCCCAACCCTATTGAAACCGCATGACGGAGTTTCCCTTTCGAGCAGTTTCCTAGAATTTAAATTTGATCATAAATTTGGATGCCAATTTGATCAACAAGCGTGCATGCAAACTTTTGAGACATTCCAAAATATTTTCACCCCCTTTAATCCCAACCTTAGCAAAACCGCACAACGAGGTTTCACGTTTGTCTAATTTCTCAAAATTAAAATTTAATCATAGATTTAAATCCGCATTTGGAAAATAAGAGTGCATGCCAACTTTCACGATGTTGAGAGCTATTTTCGCCATCTTTAAGCCAAACCCTAACAAAACTGCATGATGCAGTCTCAGGTTTGACCAGATTCTTAGAATTTAAAACTGATCATATGTTTGGATGCATATTGGATAGACAAGGATGCATGACGACTTTCACGACGTTTCAAGCTATTTTGACCCCCTTGAAGCCCAACCCTGTTGAAACCGCAAGACGGAGTTTCCCTTTCGAGCAGTTTCTTAGAATTTAAATTTGATCATAAATTTGGATGCCAATTTGATCAACAAGCGTGCATGCAAACTTTTGAGACATTCCAAAATATTTTCACCCCCTTTATTCCCAACCTTAGCAAAACCGCACAACGAAGTTTCACGTTTGACTAATTTCTCAAAATTAAAATTTAATCATAGATTTAAATCCGCATTTGGAAGTTAGAGTGCATGCCAACTTTCACGATGTTGAGAGCTATTTTCGCCATCTTTAAGCCAAACCCTAACAAAACTACATGATGCAGTCTCAGCTTTGACTAGATTCTTAGAATTTAAACCTGATCATATGTTTGGATGCATATTGGATAGACAATCATGCACGCCAACTTTCGTGACATTTCAAGCTATTTCGACCCCCTTTAAGCCCAACCTTGTTGAAACCGCACGACGGAGTTTCCCTTTCGAGCAGTTTCTTAGAATTTAAAGCTGATCATAGATTTGGATGCCAATTTGATCAACAAGAGTGCATGCAAACTTTTGAGACATTCTAAAATATTTTCACCCCCTTTAAGCCCAACCTTAGCAAAACCACACAACGAAGTTTCACATTTGACTAATTTCTCAAAATTAAAATTTAATCATAGATTTAAATCCGCATTTGGAAAATAAGAGTGCATGCCAACTTTCACGATGTTGAGAGCTATTTTCGGCATCTTTAAGCCAAACCCGAACAAAACTGCGTGATGCAGTCTCAGCTTTGACCAGATTCTTAGAATTTAAACTTGATCATATGTTTGGATGCATATTGGATAGACAAGCATGCACGCCAACTTTCGCGACGTTTCAAGCTAATTTGACCCCTTTTAAGCCAAACACTGTTGAAACCACACGACGGAGTTTCCCTTCCGAGCAGTTTCTTAGAATTTGAATTTGATCATAAATTTGGATGCCAATCTGATCAACAAGCGTGCATCCAAACTTTTGAGACATTCCAAAATATTTTCACCCCCTTTAAGCCCAACCTTAGCAAAACCGCACAACGAAGTTTCACGTTTGACTAATTTCTCAAAATTTAAATTTAATAATAGATTTATATCCGCATTTGGAAAATAAGAGTGCATGCCAACTTTCACGATGTTGAGAGCTATTTTCACAATATTTAAGCCAAACACTAACAAAACTGCATCATGCAGTCTCAGCTTTGACCAAATTCTTAGAATTTAAACCTGATCATATGTTTGGATGCATATTGGATAGACAAGCATGCACACCAACTTTCGCGATGTTTCAAGCTATTTTCACCCCCTTTAAGCCCAACCCTATTGAAACCGCACGACGGAGTTTCCCTTTCGAGCAGTTTCTTAGAATTTAAAGTTGATCATAAATTTGGATGCCAATTTGATCAACAAGCATGCATGCAAACTTTTGAGACATTGCAAAATATTTTCACCCCCTTTAAGCCCAACCTTAGCAAAACCGCACAACGAAGTTTCACGTTTGACTAATTTCACAAAATTAAAATTTAAACATAGATTTAAATCCGCATTTGGAAAATAAGAGTGCATGCCAACTTTCACGATGTTGTGAGCTATTTTCGCCATCTTTAAGCCAAACCCTAACAAAACTGCATGATGCAGTCTCAGCTTTGACCAGATTCTTAGAATTTAAATCTGATCATATGTTTGGATGCATATTGGATAGACAAGCATGCATGCCAACTTTCACGACGTTTCAAGCTATTTTCACCCCCTTTAAGCCCAACCTTGTTGAAACCGCGAGACGCAGTTTCCCATTCGAGCAGTTTCTTAGAATTTAAATTTGATCATAAATTTGGATGCCAATTTGATCAACAAGCGTGCATGCAGACTTTTGAGACATTCCAAAATATTTTCACCTCCTTTAAGCCCAACCTTAGCAAAACCGCACAACGAACTTTCACGTTTGACTAATTTCTCAAAATTAAAATTTAATCATAGATTTAAATCCGCATTTGGAAAATAAGAGTGCATGCCAACTTTCACGATGTTGAGAGTTATTTTCGCCATCTTTAAGCCAAACCCTAACAAAACTGCATCATGCAGTCTCAGCTTTGACCTGATTCTTAGAATTTAAACATGGTCATATGTTTGGATGTACATTGGATAGACAAGCGTGCATGCCAACTTTCACAACGTTTCAAGCTATTTTGACCCCCTTTAAGCCCAACCCTGTTGAAACCGCACGACGGAGTTTCCCTTTCGAGCAGTTTCTTAGAATTTAAATTTGATCAGAAATTTGGATGCCAATTTCATCAACAAGCGTGCATGCAAACTTTTGAGACATTCCAAAATATTTTCACCCCCTTTAGGCCCAACCTTAGCAAAACCGCACAACGAAGTTTCACGTTTGACTAATCTCTCAAAATTAAAATTTAATCATAGATTTAAATCCGCATTTGGAAAATAAGAGTGCATGCCAAACATTCATGATTTTGAGAGCTATTTTCGCCATCTTTAAGCCAAACCCTAACAAAACTGCATGATGCAGTCTCAGCTTTGATCAGATTCTTAGAATTTAAACCTAGTCGTATGTTTGGATGCATATTGGATAGACAAGCATGCACTCCAACGTTCGCGATGTTTCAAGTTATTTTGACCCCCTTTAAGCCCAACCCTGTTGAAACCGCACGACAGAGTTTCCCTTTCGAGCAGTTTCTTAGAATTTAAATTTGATCATAAATTTGGATGCCAATTTGATCAACAAGCGTGCATGCAAACTTTTGAGACATTCCAAAATATTTTCACCCGCTTTAAGCCCAACCTTAGCAAAACCGCACAACGAAGTTTCACGTTTGACTAATTTCTCAAAATTAAAATTTAATCATAGATTTAAATCCGCATTTGGAAAATAAGAGTGCATGCCAACTTTCACGATGTTGAGAGCTCTTTTCTCCATCTTTAAGCCAAACCCTAAAAAAACTGCATGATGCAGTCTCAGCTTTGACCAGATTCTTAGAATTTAAACCTGCTCATATGTTTGGATGCACACTCATGCACGCCAACTTTCACGACGCTTCAAGGTATTTTGACCCCCTTTACGACAACCCTATTGAAACCGCACGATGGAGTTTCCCTTTCGAGCAGTTTCTTATAATTTTAATTTAATCATAAATTTGGATGCCAATTTCATCAACAAGCGTGCATGCAAACTTTTGAGACATTACAAAATATTTTCACCCCCTTTAAGCCCAACCTTAGCAAAACCGAACAACGAAGTTTCACATTTGACTAATTTCTCAAAATTAAAATTTAATCATAGATTTATATCCGCATTTGGAAAATAAGAGTGCATGCCAACTTTCACGATGTTGAGAGCTATTTTCGGCATTTTTAAGCCAAACCCTAAAAAAACTCCATAATCCAGTCTCAGCTTTGACCAGATTCTTAGAATTTAAACCTGATCATATGTTTGGATGCATCTTGGATAGACAAGCAGGAACGCCAACTTTTGCGACGTTTCAAGCTATTTTGACCGCCTTTAAGCCCAACCCTGTTGAAACCGCACGACGTAGTTTCCCTTTCGAGCAGTTTTTTAGAATTTAAAATTGATCATAAATTTGGATGCCAATTTGATCAACAAGCGTGCATGCAAACTTTTGAGACATTCAAAAATATTTTT
>LPNX010979910.1:67400-83170 GCA_001517045.1 Pseudotsuga menziesii | reverse complement strand
TAATCCCTTTCAATTACTTTGGGTAATTATTAATATTTTAACTTAGGAACTTTCAACTAGTTCCTATTTAGACTTTGTAGATTTTGGACTATTTATTATCTATACATAATAAATAATGGATGGATCTTTTCTTTCTTTCTTTCATCATTAATATTATAAATATATTTAATTCTTTATACATACCATGAATAAAGTACATAATAATATAACACTTGTTAACATTTGTCTTTGGGAATCATATACCATGATCTCTAGACTTAATGACACTTTTTCATCAAGGTCAAGTAGGTAGACGGTTTAGGTCTACTAGGATAGGTAACTCTAAACATCCTTGCATGTTGGTTTTCCCTTGTATAATGTGGTAGTTCTTTAGTGTATGATGAGAATACAGAAATTCGAAATTTCATTTAATGACTTATAAATAAGTATGATGAGATCAATATTTTTCTTGAGTCGTTTTCACTCTGAATTTTATTAAATTCTTTTCACTAACCGCTAGAGATTACCAGAGCGCATACTCAATGCTTTAACAAGGAGTTATAATTTAGTGCAATACCAGATCTCCTCGCTCAACTCTAATTCTAGGATATACTTGTACGATACACCTAGGGATACAATGGCCAAGGATCTGATGCTCCAGAGATTATGATCACCATCAACATGGAAGGATGCAGGGTTTATGCCCAACACTTCCAATTATATTTTCATGTGTTCCATAGCTTTTCGCTCAACCCAAAGGTAAGTACTCATGTTCTCTAGAGCTTATATATCAACACANATCAACATGGAAGGATGCAGGGTTTATGCCCAACACTTCCAATTATATTTTCATGTGTTCCATAGCTTTTCGCTCAACCCAAAGGTAAGTACTCATGTTCTCTAGAGCTTATCTATCAACACAAATCATCGATCACTCAAGTTCTCCAGATATCCTCGCTCAACAAAAATAATCAATCACTCAAGTGCTCTAGAGCTCCTCTCTGAACACAATTCATCAATCACTCAATTTCTCCAGAGCTTCTCTCTCAACAAAAGTCATCAATCACTCAAGTTCTCCAGAGCTCCTTTCTCAAAAAAAATCATCAATCACTAAAGTTCTCTAGAGCTTATCTATCAACACAATTCATCAGTCACTCATGTGCTCCAGAGCTCCTTTCTCAACACAAATCATCAATCACTCAAGTGGTCCAGATCTCCTCACTCAACACAAGTCATCCCATCAATCATGTTCTTCAAGGTCCACACCCAACACAAACAAGCATATATATATANTCATCAATCACTCAAGTGGTCCAGATCTCCTCACTCAACACAAGTCATCCCATCAATCATGTTCTTCAAGGTCCACACCCAACACAAACAAGCATATATATATATATATATATCATCAATAATTGGTTTATGCCCAATATAGAAAACAAATCGTTATTTTCATATGCAGTGGGGTCTTCGATCCCATATATCAAAATAAAATATCAAGTAAACTTCATAATCAATTGGAACATGCCTATAAGTCTTAGGCCCAAAATTCAGGAAAGTTACACTTAACTTTGGTATTGGACAAAGGGGTGGAGTGGCAGGACTAGTTTCCCTTGTAACCACCCGAGAGGTAACAATTTCTACTTGCCACATCAGGCTTACTTAGTTCTGATGAACTAATGCATTTATTTCCCCTTTGCGTGTAGGTGCACTTGGCGACGAAAAATAGTTTATAATGCTTAACAGGCATATTGTCATTTTACTCACTAGCACTCATTTCTACAGATATTTCCTAGTGACATTACAATGACTGTTGGATGATAAATATACCACGCAGGATAGTTTACTATCCCGCATTACATGATTTGTTGTGAGTGTACTTATGGAATTTACGACAATGTCTTGTTCACTATTGCACTTATCATTTGTATGACACTTAATTACTATGGTATAAAGGCTTATAAAGTTATTTTATTCTTTAACCTAGACTTAGTGTAAAGTTTTAATAGTTGGAAAATGATTTGTAAAAACACTGGCCTAAAGTATTCCATGGCATATTTCATATGCCATGGACTTATGGCTTAAGGCCTAAGTAATTTGGTACATAATGGGGTTTATAACTTTCACGTTGATTTGGCGCAAGGTTTTAACATAGTGGCAAGAACTATAAGATTATGGGTTCTGTAAATATTAATGGAGGAAAAGGTGGAGACATCAATGCGCCTTGGGAAGACTGGCAACCAATATTAGGGCTTAGCTCATGCGATATTTTGGTTTATTCATAGCTTTGATGCTTCTTCTCTACTCCTGCGTGGTGTGAAGGAGTGTGATTTTGATGGATTAATAGGTATGTGGATGGTTTTATTTATTAGCGTCTTTTGTTGATTTGGTTTGTATATTTTCATACTTCTCATCATAAGCTTGGTTTGTGTTTGCAGGTCACAAGGTGTGGAAAAAATGAGTGTGGTTCCTATCTCGTGGGGAATAACTGTGGGAAAAACTATGGGAAAATCAATACCCATTAGGGTAATCCTGTTGTACAAGTGTTTACTTGTTCCCTCTTTTCTTCATGGTTAGTACAAGTTTATTGCTNAACTGTGGGAAAAACTATGGGAAAATCAATACCCATTAGGGTAATCCTGTTGTACAAGTGTTTACTTGTTCCCTCTTTTCTTCATGGTTAGTACAAGTTTATTTCTTGCTATGGGTTTGGATTCTTAGCTCTATTTTTCTAATGCTTGCGTTTTTGGATGGGGTATGACTGTGATTTTAATGGATATTTCACTTGTAATGAAATGGGTTTGGATTTTTTCTTGTTGGGGTTTTAATTCCTTTGGGCCAAAATTTTAATGTAATGGGATTTAATAATGGGTACTTTATGCAGGGAAAATGACCTGGGTAACTCTTGACAGGATTTCTGTATTTCTAAACAATTTTTTATTTTGTTACTGGCAGTAGCACCATTGCTTGCAATGGTGCAATGGCCGAGTTCGAATGACTGAGAAAGTCCTTATTGATTTTGTAACGATTTTGTTTATATATACATGCTACATTTTCATACTTTGTTGAAAGGTCATGGTTATTATTATTAATGGACTGTGTGGATTCACAAACATTGTATGGGATAGTTGTATAGGTGAATGTGTGATAGCGTTATGGATTTGGGGCCATGTTGTGTATGGAATTGGATTTTATCTCCATTGTGGTTGAGATAGCTTATTGGATACAGACTTAATGCTTATGTTTATGCTATGTATTTAAAGATATAAGAGGCGATTGTGGGAATAACCCTTTGTTGGTCGTCGTTGTTGTTGCAAAACGTTGACTGAGTTGTAGCATTGATATTTTTATTTAACTGTTTGGTTATGTAAGAGGCCGAGGGACATAGTTACACCATGTATACTTTAAATGGTTCTTTTCAGCCTCTATTTAAATAATTTATGTTTTTAATTACAATCTACATATATTTAATATAGCCTGGCTTTTGATTTGTGAAAAAGTTATGGCATGAGGAAGAAGTTAAGTATTGAATACTACAAGATTTGTCACTATGGATTTGTAAATAAAACCGACTCTACAGGACTCAATCCTAGGTCATTATGGTTGTAAGGGATTAATATTTTTATGGATGCAATTCAAGCTTAAAGCACACAGCTATCAATCCTGTGACCTCTGTGCAATTATATTTATTTTTACTGAATAGTGTACTTAGTATTGCGGTTGCTTTATTGCGTTGGTGTTTTTTTTTATGACATGCAAATATTTATATTGGTGTTTGTATGTATTTAAGGGTTTGATTTGTTATATTTGTAATGGATTATTTATGTGGATGATTGGTTCACTGCACTACGAATTCATGGATGTAGTTGGTAGTAATAATATATAGTTTGTTTTAATTATGGAACATTGGTGAAGCATAAATCATGGAAAATTAGATGGTCTCGATACTTGTACTGTAGCTTTAATTTATGATAATATTTTATTAATGAAGAATGATAATGTTTATCCTTGTTCTTAGTAGGAATATAATGATATAGACCCTAATAGGTCTTCGTTGGTTTTTATCATAGCTTTAATACTTTCAATTTATGATTATTCATAGATATAGAATACTAAGTTTATAATATTGCTTAATTAGGGTAGGGTTCTATTTATACATGATATTACTTAACTGTATTTTATATTTATGTTTTCTTTAAAGCTTAATATGAATTATTATTTTACCTCTAAATTTAACTTTGTTGGTAATATGAAATATGCCATGAGAGTATATAGGTAAATAAAAAAATAGGCCCTGTTAGAATAATTCTTAGGTCTTAAGAACCCAAATATTAATATGTAAATGAAAATACAGAAGTAAAACTGAAAGAAGAAAACCCTTGAAAATTCTTACACAGGAATTAAATTAGACTAGTGTTTATAAATAAAATGTAAACCTTTAAAGAATTTGATAGGAAAACAATGGTGAATCATAGGGTTTATAGATAAATTTGTAAAGCCTTAAAGATTTCTAGCATGAAAAAATTATAAACATAGGGTCAGATATATAATCATAAACACTTGCATATTTTGACAAGATATTATACTATATAATGAAATAGGAAGTCAAGAACCTCATACCTGAAAGTGAGGATTATTCCAGTGGTTGAATCATGCATGCTCAAATACCCAACATTAATAATTCACATGCATATTTTACCTTTGCATAGATGACCGAATCACTTGGGAACTACCATGGTCCACCCAACCATGACCCGGAACCATTCATGGTTTTAATCTGGATCCCCTCGAGCTGATTGCAACATGCAAGTAGCTTATAGCTCTTAAGGTAAGGCTTCTCTAATTGTTGTATCTGATATGTATCAATTCTGTTTTTTTCTCTTAGGAAAATGTTCTCTAAGAACTCTCTTGAGAATAATCAGGAAAAATATTGACTCCAAAAAGATAGATGAGATACCTAAGCCTCTCCTTCACTTGGGAATTTATAGACAGCTTTTTTAGTCAAAGGGGCAGTTAAATCAAGAACCAAATTTATTTCTTGATTTAACCATTTGTATTTAATTTAGGTACTTTTAATATTTTAACTTGGGAACTTTTAACTAGTTCCTAATTAGACCTTTGTAGGTATTATAATATTTAATTTTCTGTTAGTAGTAATAATAATAAAAGATGGAGCTTTTCCTTCTTTCTTATATTATTACTATTATTACCATGTGTACTCTTTATACATACCTTGTATAAAATATATAATAATGTATTATTTGTTAACATTTTTCTTAGGGTATCACATATTGTGATCCCTAAACTTATGACACTTTCTTCATTAAGGTCATCACGTAGGTGGTTATGTCTACTAGGCTAGACAACTCTAAACATTCTTGCATGTTGGATTCCCTTGTATAACATGGTATTTCTTCAGTAGTTGATGAGATACAAAAATTCGATATTTCATTTAATCACTTATAAATAAGTCAGATGAGATCAACATTTTACTAAAGTTTTTTTCAATTGGGAATCACTAATTCTTTTGAGTAACTCCAAGCGCTTATCCAAAACGTATACTCAATGCTATAAACAACGAGTTACAAAACTTAGTGCAATTCAAGAGCTCCTCGCTCAACACTAATGCTAGGATGTACGTGTAGGGTACACCTAGGGATACAATGGCTAAGGATCTGATCTTACAGAGCTTATGCTCAAAATCAACATGGAAGGATCTAGGGATCATTCCCAACACTTCCAATTTATCTTTTCATGTGTTGTAGAGCTTCATGCTAAACACAAATGTATCAAAACTCATGTGCTTCAGAGCTTCATGCTCAACACAAATATAAGTACTCGTGTGTTACAAAGATTCTTGCTCAACACAAAACATCAATTTATCCATCTTCTCAAGAGCTCCTTGCTCAACACAAAACATCTCATCAACTATGTGTTTTAGGTTCCACGCCCAACACAAGAAAAAATATATTTATCATATGCAATTGGCTTATGCCCAATATATCAAACAAATCAGCATGTTCATATGCAGTGGGGTCTTTGACCCAGTATATCAAAATAAAACATCAAGGTACCATCATAATCAATGGGGGTCATGTCCATGAGTGTTAGGTCCGAAATTCAGGATATTATAGAGAAGATGGAAGAAAATATTTTAGATTAGCTCCTAACAGGGTATTCACATGATTTGTAGTTAAGTTGGAGAGTAAGCAGGGGACTTGATAACTATGATGATTTCCAAAAACAGCTTTCACATAAACTATTAAAGAAAAATATTTTCTTATTTTAAACTTTTTTGATCCCTATCCTCTACTCTCTTTAAAAAAGAGACTAAAACCTATTAAGAGAATTTAGTAAAATAAAAATATCATGGATCACATTATAATATATATTGGTTGGGAAAATCTATGTTTATTTCTTTCATGGATATTTTAAAGAAACTTGTTGGAATTCACAATATCAATAAAATATGGACACTTACAAGAAAAGTTAACAGTATAACCTTAAAATTAAATCCAAATATGTCAGTCCCATCTGAAGGAGGAATTTTGATCCTTCAATCCTACTTAAAGGAGTATTTTTTTCCTCAATAGGTTTGCATATAATAATGATTTAGTATTTAATGAATCCAAAAATATTTGTAATCTCCCTAATATCTCATGATCATAATATATTTTATTAACCATAAGTATGTCAAACACGATGACTATGGATTTGATCTTAATAATAGCGATACTTGTTTGGGATGAGGAATGCCTTGTTCGGGATAAATAAAGGGGATGCTTGTAGGAACAACACAAATTCATATCAGAAAGAGGGGAACACAATAAACATATTGAATTAATTTTTTCCTGTCCTCAAAAACTTTATATGGGCTAAACTACATAGAACTATTATCGTCAATTTCCATTGGCTAAACTCCATTAGTTTATTGATTATTGTTTTAATGTTTATAGGAGAGATATTGTATATATGGATTGAGATGAGGCATTCACTCATTCTTAGAGTAAAATATGTACTCGCATATCCATTGAGAGAAGGACACCTAATGCCACACCTACATCTACTAAAACAACTTCAAATGTTCGTTCTCAAAGATGGTCTGAAACATCTAGAGATTCCAGCATATTATATCAAGTCACAGTTGGTATGTGGTTAACATTTATGCACATACAAAATTTTGAGTCAGCATGCATATTTATATTTGTTTTAAATCTTGTTCATTGATTTTACTAAGTTTTCTTAGCATTTTTCTTTGTAGAGAGACGTCATAATAGATTGTCTCCTAAGAGTGGGAAAGTATCTATGTTTGGCTGATTGTTTGATCCATGTCTTGACCATTTTCCCTCTTTTGGTTGTGATTTTAGAGAACGAACAATATACCAGCCACATTTTATTGGTAATATGATATATATATTATTTATTTTAATAAATTTATAATTTGCACATGTGTATATATATGTTTTTGTCTTTATATACTAAATTATACATGATCACATGTGTAAATGTAGAATATTGTGGTTCTGCTGAGGGTTACGGTGATGCATTCTGAGAAGATGAGGATGATGATGGGTGATACATTTGGATAAAAGTAGGGGGATGATGCAAGGGGTGGATATAATGAGGATGTTCAAACAGAACAAGAGAATGGTCATGCAAATGCTCGATGATTGGGTCAAGGTTGACTAAGGGATACTTTTAAAAAAGAACATGGCTGTAATCCCATGACCATTTATCCTTCATATATACTCGATGATCTTCCTTGGGAAAATGATATTGTTTTTGTTACCCTTGAAAAATGCACATCCCACCATAACAAATTGAGGGATCATCTTGCTATATTGGAACACCCAACTGATAGCTGACAAAGTTTGCAAATACTTTTGGAATATTTAGGCAAGTTTATTAGTGCCTATAGAAGTGTTGGGAAAATAACATATTGTTTTATTCATGTGATGCAAATATAGAAGACTCAGGTGATGGCTCCTAAAAATTGGGTTGGTGTAGAGAAGAGGGTATCAAAAGAATATTCTATTTCAAAGTTTAATTTTAAGTAAGTACCGAAGTGGAATATGTTAAAGGTGCAATATTTCAAGAACCCTGAGAATTCAAACCATTTATATCATAGATTCTTGGCTACCTATGATAGATTTCCATGGACTGATGAAGTGACAAATTATTTTGTGATATTTCTTTATGCTTGCTTTTTTTAAACATGAAGCTAGATTACACAGATGCTCCATCAAAATTTTGTAGGGTTGAAAAAGGTAGGATCTATGAACGAGAAGGATCCTTTTCCAATCCATTGTTTCCTAAGGCTACACCTCGTTTGGTGCCTCAGCCACAAATACTTGTTACATTAAACCAGAGACGGAGGCAATCTCAAATTGTTCTAGAGGAAAAAAGTGTCATAGGAGAAAACTCACCATGTGCTCTACTGGAAGTTTATGCGGGCATGAATTGACATAGAGAACACACCTGTTCTCGTGCACATTTTTATTATAAAACAAAAATTAAGGTAGATTCAATGAAACCTAAAGATACCAAGGCCTATGCAACATTGCCAAGATGCGTTGTTTGATTTAGTACATCACGAGGAAGGAGCGAGGCGAGAGGTATGTGAGAGATTTCATTTTTTCCTCATAATTGTTAAATCATGTTTTGCTATTATATATAGATAGATAGATAGATAGATAGATAGATAAGAATGGGTATTTAAAATGAACCCATTTGAATTAGAGTTCCTTCAAATGTTGGATGAACGTGATTTTAAGGTCGACCATAGTGTTAACCGAGGGCCATTCAAATATGTGCATTTTCATAAATATCTATAAATTTATATCTTCTCATTATTGCCAAGACATCTTTTTTTGAGATTGAAATTTTTGTTGTGTTCATAGGTTTTTATCCGTTCTCTTAGGATCATGGGTATTGGGCCCCTCTCATCATCAATATTGGGAGACATTCTCAGTGTCTCCCAAGATTTTTAAGTAAATTGAACAGTTCAAATGATTTAGTAATGATTAAAAACAATTGACATTTTGTTTAAATTTATTTTATGTTATTTAAATTACATGTTTCAAATGTTTAGGATTAATGATTGGAATATTAAATTTTATTTTATTTTATTTGTATGTACATGAAAAGTTTACATAATGAAATTAAAATCATAGGTGGGTAAACATATTGTACAACCTTCCATGGATATGGATGTGGTGACCTCTTCTCGTGTTAGACTCACCAAGGTATAGCTATTCATTTTTATTATTTTAAATTCCAATTGTATTTTTATTAAAGTTTATTTACGGTATAAAATTTATATATTGATGGTTAATTAAATCTTGCATGTGTTATAGGCCAATTGCCATGATTATTTGGAGAGTGATATCCATACAATGGATATTACATAGCTATATATGTTTTTATTCTTGTGAACTTGTTAATTTGACATTTTCCATGTTAAAATTTTAAACTTATCATTTAAACTTATATATTTTAAACTTGTATATATATATATATATATATATATATATAATTTTGGACTGTTGATATATATAGTTTTTTTATCAAGTTCAAATATAATTTAATTAAATGTTTAAATGATTTTTCTAAATATGCACTTCATGAATGTTAGGAATGTTCAATACACTAGTTGATGTCCATATACAATATGTTGCACTTGTGTTTAAATGATTTTCAATCATTAGTAATGTTTAATAAAATGCACTTTAAAAATATTAGTTATGAATATTTTTAATCATTTAGGTGGAATAATATATGATATCTGTAGAATATTCAATAAAATGCACTTTAGGAATGTTAGTAAGGAACGTTTTCAATCATTTAGGAGGAATAATTTATGATATCTATAGAATATTCATTAAAATTCACTTTAGGAATATTTTCAATCATTTAAGTGGAATAATATATAATATGTGTAGAATATTCAATAAAATGAACTTTAGGAAAGTTTTAAATATTAATTCATTTAAAATATTTATACATTTGTATGGCTAGGTGTTGTTACTATTCATAATTTTAGTCCTTTAAAATAAGGTTGTCTTCTATATAGAATTATATTTTAACTTAATTGATTAGTATCAAAGATGTTAGGATGTCATTTTCAATAAGTTTTCATGCTCCCAATTTTGTTCCCATAATGTTAGGTGTAATAAGTACACTTCCTAGTTTACTTAGGGTACCATTATAAGAATGAGGAGAGATTTATTGCCTGGAAAAATATGCTTAGGTGTGATGTTTATTTTGAATCAGAATTGAATGTTTTTATAAATAAATGTAATTGTGTTTTTGTTTGTTATTAAATCTTCATTGGTAAGTTTTTTACAATCTAACTTGCGTATCTTGCTTTTTGTAGTTGTTGTGGTTTTTATAGGAATATTTTTATGTGTATATTTTTTTTGGTTAACATTTAATTATGCAACATATGATTTTAGATAACATAGATATCTTAATGTTATTATTAAAGCACTGGGAGAGAAAAAAATGGGATCACACATACCCTCAATATTACTGAATGTAATTAATGGTTAGTGACTTCCTCCAATATATGTTAATTGATATTCTTGCCAACTCTATATTAAGACTGAAAATTTATATTTAAATAGTGTTTAGATACTCTAAGAATTTTTTATATCCCTAATATGGTTTTATTTGTGATTTAGAGCCATTCTAAAATAGTCTTCTAAGACCAATTTCTTTTTCCACAAAACATAGAATTTTGAGCAGTTTTGGAGAAGCTGTCTCCAAAAGTATCGATGTGAAAAAAAATATCCTTTCAAAAGTGGCATAAAGGATGTTATAAATTTATAGAAATTAACATTTGACCCCATCCCATCCCATCCCATCCCATCCCATCCCATCCCATCCCAAAAGACCCTTTTAAGGGTGGTTTAGAACTACCCTTATAATGGTTTTTGTAGGCCGTTCCTAATCGAAATGAAAAGGTCTTTTCAGGGAGGGAGTTTGAAAAATAACAAAAATGAACTATTAAAAGTAATTCAAAACCACCCTTGAAAATTATATTTGAGCATGGTTCAAATGTACATGAAAAAGGAACACTTGGGGAATTTCAAAATTACCCTGCAAAATGCACTTTTGGGGTTGCTATAAATTATTCTTAAAAAATTATTAAAAACGCCTAAATTATATAATTATTTTAAAATGGATTTGACAAAATTCCCTCACTTCTTACTTTAAAGTTTTAAAAAAGAACAACCCCTAAAGCTTCAATTATACTAGTGGCATAAAGAAAACAACTAAAAAACACTTACAATAAATTAAAAAATACCAAAAAAGTGAAATCAAATTAAATGTATGGAAAGGTATCACCATGGTCAAGAGAAGAGCCATTTACTTATGCCTCAATCCTAAATATTCTACCAATCTTTGGCCACCATAATCTTTGAAAGGCTAACCACAACACCCTAACAGGGAATGAGGAGGTAAGAGAATGAGATGCGAATAAGTAGAGGATTGAATTAAGCGTGAAATTGGGTTTCGTAATATATTTTGTCTTCTAAAATCTTAATTTTTATTAAAAAACATTCCTTTTATGTTACATGATTGATACAATTAGACTCTTTAAGAGCTCTTTTTTTTTTTAATATTCATATATAATTTCACAATTTCATTATTCAGAAACTGGATCATTAGTTTGTTATTTTAAAATCATACGTATACTAATAATAAAGAAAATGACCTTTAAATGATATCTCAAGTTGTTTAGTTCTTTCACCCTGATGCACGTGGTATTCAAGTTGATTCATTGGTTTGGCTTCCTTTATTGCATGTTATCAGTTGATTCATTTACTAGTTCAATATTTATAATTAACATTGATTGCTTTAAACCAGGTAGCATGTCCGAAATGTGAGAAGATGCCTATTATTTTCTTCAACAAGTTTTCTTTAACAGTTTGGTTTAAGAATAATTCTCATTTTTATTAAATATTACAATAATAAAGGGAAAGTTTTCTACAAGAATTTAGGAATTTTTCCAAGTTCTTAATTTTTATTTTACAAAACCTGACTTAGCTATTCAAATGCTCAAATGTCTTTTTTTTATTGTTTTAAAGGCCTGTAATTTTTTTAACAATTTATAGAGTTTATAAAATATTTTTAGGTATAATCTTGGTTTCAGAATTGTTTATCATTTTTATTGAATAGTGTTATGATAAGAAAGGAAAACATTTCATTGGAATGTTGGAGACTTTTCCAAGTCTCTAAATTCTTTTATGGAAAATATGTTAATATTTAAGTGTGTTATGAAAATGTTTTTAATAGTAAAATATTTTGGGCGATCTTTCGAATCTTTATTACTTATTTTGGGGTTTGGAAACCTCGGGTTTATAGTTATGTTTCATGTTTCTCATTTTTGATAACATAGTCGTGGCTTGAGGGATTTCTTATTCGATTTTTAAATACTTCAACGTGACAAACTATTTCGTGCACAACGTTATTTTTATTATTCCTCTGTTTACATTTATATATGTATTTAAATACTAGTGTAGTCCTTTTTGGTTTCTAGAGGATATTGTCCTTGTTGGTCATGNCACAACGTTATTTTTATTATTCCTCTGTTTACATTTATATATGTATTTAAATACTAGTGTAGTCCTTTTTGGTTTCTAGAGGATATTGTCCTTGTTGGTCGTGGGGTGACCTTAACCAAGGGATGACAATGGTGTTTTACATGGTAAACACCCTACCTTGTCTTGTTTGCTCCAAAGGAAGAGTTTGATGGGTTTAAACCTCGTGCATAGGAACGATATTTTGTTTGATTTTCAAGAATCTTTAGTTTGTAAAACATCAATATTTCAATCTTCTAGAAACAAATTTGGTGCCTTCTCTTTAAGTGTATAAAATCCCAATGTATACAATTGTAAGACCATTCTTGGGCCAATTGTTTTCAATCTCGGAATATATTCTCTTACACAAATTGTTCAGAAGCTTGAAGTACAAGGAATTTAGTGTATTTACTTATATTTTTTTAGCTTAATAGCTCGGTTACAATTTACAGAGTGAATCTACATATTTATGATAACAGATTGTTTGGATTTCAGTCTTATACATTAAGGAATTAACCTGTAATTACAAGAAAGTGTTGCGATTCTATAATTTTGTTTTTATATCATTAACAAGTATGTGGAGTTTTGAATTCCTCTCGATTTGAATCAATTAAGATATTGTAAGGAGGTCATTAATCCTTACTTGAAAGATCAAAAATATCTCTCGGTAGTAACTAGCTCGCGGAAGACAAATAATATAGCAAATATTAGAACGAACTCACAAGAAATCCATGGTGAAACAAGGAGTTGGTCTATTCATAAAAATCCATCGGTGGAAAGGGTTTTCCATCTATGTGATTCTATGAGGGTTGAGGATGAAAATAAATTTCTCTTAGAGTGCCTTGCTTACACCCACATTAGATCTCAGTTTAATAATATTTTCAACAATACAAACTTTTATAACCTCCTAACTTGTCAAAACTAGAGTGAGCTTGGAAAGCTTCTTGGAAATATTTTTGAGGACAAGAAAGAGATTCTAAATTAAACCAAGTATTATTTTTCTTAAGGTCTGGTAGACTAAATTTGGTCTCAATTGACATTAATTATCATCAAAAATTCTGTCTATTGTTATTTGTTATCTTATGCCAACCCACGCACATAAGGATTCATGGAAATTCCAAGGGATTTTCCCTTTTCATATCATTAGGGTTGCTAAATGTAACCTACCTAGAACCGAAAAATAAATATTTTTATTTATTTTGAGAGAAAATTATACCAAAAGTTATTATAAGTTTTTGTGACCAAGTTGGTCAAGAATGATTGTAATTGAATATGTATTTATTTTAAATAATTAAATGGAGAGACACATATCCAAAGGAGACCGTTGAAAGAGTGTTTACTGACCCACTAGGAGGAATGAGAAGTTGTAGAAGGACAAATGACAAGTGGCAACACAAGAAGTTCACTTTCTAGGTATTACGGGAAGCAAAATCCCTAAAATTGCGGTCATGTTCCCTTAGAGGAGGAACTCAGTAAGTGGCTCATTTAATTTCAAAACTAAGCCAAAGACCTAGGAAATCTTCTAAGTACCATCAAATTGAGTAGGAGGCTAATTACATTCTATTCCAAGTGAATTTTCAATAACCCCAAATTTACACAAAAATTTAAAATTTTCAAAAGAACATAAAATGTTTAGACTGCGGTTTACTAATAGCTAACAGTTAGCTATAAAAGAAACAGTTACCAGATTAGTTTATACTTAATCTAGATTGGATTAACTCAGCATTCTACTTTGTGATACAAGGTTAGGTTTAACTTGTGCATTACTTATTCTTTCAATTTGCTGATGAGTTTTTATTTTGCGACAAGTAGGTGGAATTGTCCTTGGATTCTGGGGCTTACTTAGCATTTAATCTAACGCAAAAAGCTTACTTGTTCTTACAAGTTCTACATGTATGAATGATTGAGTAACATCTTTAAGTCCATAAAGCATCCTACAATATTTATATTTTCAAAAATATTTAGCTTAATAAATAAGCTGTTATATATCAAGCTACTTCTATGAGGTAAAACAAGTAATTTTGTTTCCTTCAATTATTCTTATCAATGAAATGCATGTAAATGAGTTTCTTTCTTAAATGTAAGTAGCAACAGTAAAATACTTTCCTTGGTTCACAACTTGTGATCTTTGTTGTGAGTTATTTCTACTTTAGAGTGTATAACATGTAATGCTATAATGATTGTTCTTATCAGTGTTATACATTATCAACTTATAGTATTAATATAACCAACTGCTTGGTTTTTATTTTCTGAAGTGAATATTACTGTTTGTAAGGTTCTAATCATTATAGTGAAGCATGTAGTTCTAAGGAATTAGATTCTAGTGGGATTATCCCATTCAGTTTTCTTAATTTTCTGTAATACTTCTCTTGAATTGAGTCACTATTCACAACAGTTTATTTCAAGCCAAATATTTCAAGTAAGATTGATTTACTACTTCATTCAAGAACTAGATAGTTCTAAAATTATGTTACTACTCAAAACCATGGTGAAAATATTAGTGCATGCCATATTTGAGTGAAATAGCAAAAAGCTATTAAATTTCGTTGATCTGAGCTATATAAGAATTTATAAAAGTGTTTCCATAAAACACATAGTCAACATCCTAGCTTTTGCCACCCACTAAATTTAAGGTTTTCTATGATACTCAGCAATACACATAAACTATCTTGTTTATAAGATATCCACGTTTATCCATCATTCTGATTATAAATAAATAAAATTTATAAAGTTCATGATTCTATTAAAACTATGTTGTGTAAATTTATAAAGTCACAACATGAATATTGGTGGAAACAAGATTAGACATGCATAGACTATTAGGAATACTTTATAAAGAATATTATAGTTTTGCTTGGTGATTAAATAGCGTTTTCCTTGTTATCTCCCTAAGTATCATACAATTTCTCCATAAACAAAGTTATGATAAGCACATGGCTTACCAAAATTCATATATGTAATATCGATGCTATGATGAAATGGATAAATGGTTACCGATGATCTAAATATTTCATGCATGAATTATTTTGAGCAAAACTATAGTTCTATGTGTTGCATCGATTTTTGGGTCAACTTAAAGCTTGTTATGCATAAACATGGTAATTGTAAAGTTCACGTTATAACTTGATGTCATAAAGGAATGAGGTATTAGAATACTCCATCGATTGGTTCACTGGTAAGGCTTTGTAATATAAAACATTGTTATTC
>LPNX010979910.1:43432-66560 GCA_001517045.1 Pseudotsuga menziesii | reverse complement strand
CCTGTTACCCCAACATGTTTTAATTATTTAATTCAAGCTCAGATATTTGAGCTAGGTTACCTGTAAGTGACCTGTGTGTAAACTAATTTCTTGACTTATACTTTAGTTTTTAATATAATAATTAAATGAGTTAATTACAAGTATATAGTATTTTACATTACCCTAGTGAGTTTTTCACTGTCCCTAAAGGACGGTAATAATATGCAATAGATTTATTATTCAGAATACTAAATAATCAAAAACCTTGGATTATTACTTAAATGATTATGAATTAGAAGGTTAATGCTTTGAGGGTTTCGACCCTGCACTTTCATTTATAATTAACTTTTGTTTAAATTATTTACCTGAATTAGTTATTTTATGAGTAATATTTATTAAATGTTATTTATCATTGCATTCAGTCTATTTTATTTAAATAACATAAAGATAGGTTTGTTATTGTTCCTTGTTACAATGCTCTATATTGCTGTGGCTAAATTAATATATAAAAAAGTTAACTATACTAGTATTACCCTACTTTAAATATGAACTTTTGAGATATAGTTAGATAATATGAACACTAAAAATTAACTATGTAAAACAATATTTATTCTTCCTTTACAGAAATAAACGAGTGCTTTATCTAAGTGGATTCTTTTTCCTTTTATAGGTTACTAGTATAATTTTACGCAATAAAGTTTTTGTATAAGAATAATAACCTATTTACTGTAACAACTTGTTAAAGAAATAAACCTTCTATCTATAAAGTATTATGATTATTCCTTTGCTAGCATATTTATTATAACAGTCTGGTTTAAACAATAAACTTAACTAGACAGGTTAATATTATTTCATGAAAACAACTATATGCAGAAATAAATTATTTCATTATTCTGAAATACATACTAACTCTATTTAACCTAGATTTCTATCGTATCCTTCATCTATTTTAAAATATACTACCTGTGCTATAGGATGGTGTGGTCCATTCCAGACGTGGAAAAACACAGGTTAGGATTATTTTTCATCAATTACAGATTCAATATTTCAATAACTAAAGGATTACAATCTCTATCAGTTCACTACAAAACATTTATTTATTCATTAATCATTCAGTCTCAGTTATAAAATTTTAACACAGTAAAATAAAATACTGTATAACCTATTTAAGCTAGACAATAATAGCGTTGGGAGGCCCTTCCTCCCTACCAACTCCTGGAGAGTGCTCAAGTAGTGTCTTCTGAGGACCCCTGAGCCTGTTCCTAGTCTCCTTAGCTCAGAACTGGTGGATAAAGCAACCAAATACTAGTTCAATGACTCAATAATAACTCTGCACTCATCAGGAAGATCCTTTAGCTGAAAATATGCACTAGATCACTTTCTAAAGTTTACCCCTTAAACACCTTCCACAATTTCCCTTCCCAATGAAATCCTTTGAAGTACATTCACCCGAATGATTCCCTTCTTGGAATGAGCAGCCTCAGCTCTCTTCAATGGGCATTTTTATTAAGATTTCCTAGGTATTTTTGGGTTAGTCATCACTAATTGAGCCACCTGCTCTGATCCCACTTTCTTGGGGAACCATGACCCCAAATATAGGGAGTTTGCCACCTGCAACATTGGAAGTGTTTGAGGATCATGCCACTTGTCTATTTCCTCTCCACCTAGTCTTCTCCACCAACTTGACCAGTAAACACTATTTTAACAGCTCTCCCAAGCTATTGTCCCCACTTTTATTTATTTAAAATTAAAATATTCAGAGTTACATTCAACATCCTTGACTCTGCTCAGTCATCGATTACAACTTAGCATAAAATTTAACATATTGTCTTAAAATAAAATCAAATATGATAATATTATTTTTGCAAAATTGGGGCATGTGACATGAATGACCTTATGGCTGCTACAAATTGAAAATTCAGGCACACAAGGAATTCAATGAGGGGATAGCTAAATTCAAATTATTGAGAGACAATTTTCCTATTGAGTGCTAAGTTGTAGAGTTGTTTTGCGTGGGATGTACCCCAAATATTTGTCCTAGTGGTTCAGTGAACATGCTCGGGTGTCCTAAAGAAAGTGATATTCAATGCTTTTAGGATACGGTTGGGAGGAATAGTCTCCATCTGTATCTGAAATTCTATGAATGTTGATCGATTATATGAACTAGTGATTTCCTTTAAGTTAGGAGAAGTGAAAAATATCAGTTATGTATTGTTGTTTTATGAATCATGCCCTAGTGTTCTATAGACATTAAATGGTAACTATATTATTTTTAAAACTCTTTTATACATATATTTATCAGATCTTATCCTATGAAGTTATAATTAGTTATGTGAGGTTAATATTCTTTTTGTATTTATGTTCAACCACTACATTCATAAGTAGGATAACCATTGATTAATAAACAATGCATTTACTTTTAATCTAAATTCTCAATTAGTATAATCTAGCTCACTAAAATAACATTTATTCTCTCTTGTCACTACTAGATTTCTTACTAATCCAAGAGATGTTAAAGATCAAAATATTTTCCTATAATTTCTATTACAGTCGACAGAAGCTAGTTTTACATGGAAGCAAATTTGTGTATTTAATAAATCATACAATTGTATGCAAGAATATGCTTAAATTTCTAAAGTATATATATAATAGTAATAATATAATTATTATTCATCCCATAAAACTTTATTCTCGAGCTTAACTTTTTTTAGAAACATAAACATTTATTACTATATTTTCTAACCATTCTAGTTTAGGAAAAAAATCATATATAAACTAATTAACATCCTAATTTGAAAAGAATAATCAATCGTGGGTTCAAACTCTATAGCCTTCCTTAGCAAGGGATTATTCTCTATAGTTATGGTTTACAACAACTAACTATAATTCAAACATAAAACTAAGTTATATATATATATATATATATATATATATATATATTACAAAGAGTAATAGAGTTACAAATATATAGGCTCTACAACCCAAACAAAATACAAGTATTCACTCCGAAAGAAAACACTAAATCAATATTTTTGACAGGTCACAACCCTTGTTGAGGGTCGATGTCCATATTAATATATATTCGAAATCCATGAAATAAAAACAAACATTAAAACCTTAACGAGGGGTTCACAATAGCCTACGACTTCCTCTTAACTAATTGCTAGTCAATATTTGAACATAGTTGTATCCACTTAAACAATTATTGGTTTGGTGATGGCCTCACATCCCCAATATCATCATTTTATAAAAATAATCAAAACAAAACAATGGCCTCATGGGCATAACAATACATTAATCAATTACTAGATTAAACTAGTTGTTGGAAAATACATCGGCCTCGCGACCCCATCACAATTTAATAGAATAGTCATGGCATATATTTAATTTTAGAACCAATATATATATATATATATATATAATCGAAAGGTTGAACCATTGTGTTTACAGGGAAATAGAAATAATTCGTACCTTGATGAAACCCTGATAGAATTGGATTTCTCCATACAAGTCTCTATGAAAAGATTTTTAACCATACTTAAACTAATGACTATTACAAACAATCCTCTTCATATTCTGCGGTCAAAGGGATTTTTAATTATAAAGTTAAACCAGAAAAATCTCGTAGGTCGAAACCACTGAAGGTTACCATTTCGTTGTTAAAACATAAGAAAAAGCAGGTAAGACACCATTCCATGACATCACAAAGCCACAGATTGACAAAGACATAAATATTTGGGTTACAATGAGCAAGAAGTACGGGTACATTTCCTTACTGGAGAAATGATCTTTTAATTGTAGAGGATAGGCCTTACCCATGCAACAAACCAATTGTAAACTCCTACAACCACAAGAAAACCGAGGTTAAATTTTTTATTAAGAATTTAAATGATAGAGTATTTTATAAATATATCAAAAAAAGTTAAAGAACTTACCTTCTAACTCAGTGAATTCTGCGCAAACAAGCAAGGAACTCACAGTCGGTCGAAGAGAAAAAAAATACTATGTGAAAGAACTTGTGATGTAAAACCAACAAAGGCTAGTATCGAGGACTTGGATGATGAAATCCTCAACACCTTCACCACCAACCTGCCAATGCAGAGCTTCCCCAAGAGCCTTCCCTATGATACTAGTAATGTGGAAACCACATAGATAGCCGAAGGGACAAAACTCCATGAGTCTTCCTTGTTTCAGAAGCCAAATAATAAAATACACTAGAGAAAATTGAGACAAGATAAACCCTAATGGTTTACGAAGTAACGATACTGTGCTCCAGCAAGAAGGCTTAAGGCCATCGCATGGCCTCATTTAATGCCATAGTGATTAATTTTAAATTTCAAAACAAAACCCAAAAATTCCAAAATTCCAACTCCTTGCTTCTCACCTTGTCAACCATTCATACTTTCCATTTAGTCTGCTATTGCTTGGTACTTCATCTCTTCTATTCTTTTATTTTTAGTGGTTCATGAAAAATTTAGTTAGTGTCCTCCCCTTGAGTCCTTTTGGCTTAGGCCTTGTTGAGGTGGCCCTTTTTAAGGAGAGACTCCGTCATAGAATACCTGCACAGAATAGAGGGTTTTATGCATTATCTATTAAGCTAAGGAAGACCATGGCCCCATCCTTCTAAGAATCATTACACCTAACAACCATTAGAACTTAACAACAAATATAGTAACTGTAAATGACATTTAATAACCATGACAATTCTTCCATGAGTTTGACAACTAGAAANNNATATATATATATATATTTCACGAAATTTAGGAGTTGTTACATGTGGTATCATAGTGAGGTTTCCAAACACTAGGCCTGATTGGACCACTCCCATACAAACATGGAACAAAATATACCGAACATGTTTTAAAACTATTTCTGTAGAAAAATATAAAATTGTATTTTATAGGAAATGGAAGGAGTTGAAGCATCTGCTGAAGATGTATCCCATCACAATAATCCAAATAATATTTATGTGGAATTAAATAATCAACCCTCAAAACTACTTCAAACAGTGAAATATTTAGAGGTTGAATTAAAAACTATAAAATAAGATAACAAAAGAATTTTAAGAGCACACGATGAACTAAATCAAGTCTTACTAGAAAAACTACACAACGGAGTCAAATATTAAATAGAGTATGCAACTGATTCTAGAACAATATCATACAAACACAAGAGTAAGAAATTAAAATTTTTTGATAGTGAAAGTAAATCTTATTTAGGAGTTAAAGTAAGGTAGCACAGAGGAACGTAAAAATACACTACTCAAAGTAGTGAAACAAAACATAGTCCTAGAAAGAGGAAGTATAAACCTTATGAAGATATCTTAGGATAATTTAAAAAGATTAAAACTCCCATGTTTAACGTGGAAGTGGAAACGCATGAAGAAGTTGAGGCTTGTTTATCGGATATGAAAAATTAGTTTCAAATTTATAACTACTCTGATATATTGAAATCTCATATGGCTTTCTACAACCTAATCAGAAAGGCTTTCATCTAGTGGAATGACATAAAAAGAGTAAAAAACCTTAAAGAAAAATATTTAACCTGGAGAGTCTTTAAAAACTACTTTTAAGGGAAATTATTATATGAATAGTATTATCAAGAAAGAGTTAAAGAGTTTTATGAACTTAAATTAGGCTCAATGTCAATGAAAGAGTTAAGTAGTAAATTTATAAGTTTATTAATATATGTATGATATAAAATGGACGAAAAACTTAAAATATAGAGGTTTTTAAGTAGTTTTACTACCAGCTTCAAGAACATAATTGAATTTGATAATCCAAAGACCCCTAAAGAGGCAATGAGAAAAGATATCTTCTGTTACAAACAAAGTAAAAGAGAGAAAGCATACCTATCTGAAATAATAAGAGAGCAATTAACTTTGATCATAAAATAAAACGTTTTAATCCTCATAAAATCTTCAAAAATAATTCTCGGAATTTCTCTAGGAATAATTATCAAGGAACATATTTTAAAGATAAAACACAACAAAATATTACAACACAAAAAGGTAGAGACATACCTAATCATTATGTTAAAAACAATGATAATAAGAAACCCATAAATGTAGAAATAATATATCAATGCTATGTGCAATGATGCTAAAAAGAAGCACATGAAATAGATCTTGCTACTAAGAATTCTCACAAGCATACACAGGAAAATAGAGAGAAGAAAAGAGATTGAATCACATGAATGAAGAGATGAATATTGGTGTGTATCCTTCCATTGAATAATTATGAATAATAGTGTACATAGATAGGTCTTCCCTCATAGGAAAGTCAAATTCTATGGAAACAACTCATAAAGCTGAAAAAGGCTGACTTACCAAAATATAGAAAACCCCCATACGTGGATAAAGCACTTGCTAAATCTATGAAGGACCTCATGAGTTGGAAAAAGCACGAGTTAGTTGTCAAGGAGATGGAAATAACATGTTAATCCTAGAAAATGGAGAAAAAATAATGGAGTATGGGTTGGAAACAAAAGCTCCTAGTTTCCTAGTTGACTAGCTTTTATCTTATCCATAGAAAAGCAGGAAAAAGCAGGAAAAACAGAAAAAAAATAGAATATGCTATAAGGTCCTATATACTAATTCTATATGAACCTAGAATCAGAAATAAATCATTCCTAGGATATGGATGGCATGCATTGACTTTAAGGTGCAAGTGGATGCCAACTAATTAAGCTAGTGGGTGAATAATTCATCAAATAATGATTAATTATTTTATCCTAAGTTGTGAGTGGATTTAATATATTCCAACACCCCCCTATAAGTCTGAATTTATGATGGTATGAAAAAAAATATGGATGCATATGGATGCATATAGGGCCCAGTAGCAAGGCTATGGTCACCCTTTTACAATTATTATGTCCAGAAAAGTGAGGAAAGAGGCAAACCCACATGGGGGAAATCCTCCCTCAAGATAGGAAAAGGCACAAAATTTGAAATATGTTTCAACATATCTTCATATTCACTTTAATGAGCTGACTGAGCTGCTTCTTGGATGAAGGACTTGTTGAAGAAATCATGAACTCCATGATCATGCGCTGGAGTGTAGAACCTGCAAGAAGGAAGAGGAGAGACTCCTTGTATCTCATCAACTGATGAAGTAGGAGCATTATATGAATGATTTTTTCTACTTTAAAAGTCTGATCTGCAAACATAATCTGAAATGGAAAAGAGATCTATGCATACTCCTTTCCAAAGAGTACAAAAAATAAGGCAATTTATTTCACACCCGATTCCCTGAATAGCTGCAAAATTGTGATGTGAATCACATGTCAATCTTCCAATATGATGTAGAACCTATATAGATCTGATATGAGGTTGATAAAACTATGATATATCAGAAATATTAACATATGGAACAGCAAGGACAAATTCTTCAATGGCTCCATGAGGATATAGGGCTAGACTAGGAAAATTATGAGCAACTGGGAAAAACTAATAAGTGTAAAAATATGAATCATGGATGGGAAAAATGAGATGTTCACAATCTTCAAGAAGGCTCTGAGTATTGATGCCAAGAACAAAGAAGGATATGCTGAAGAACATGATATCAAGTAAGGTAAGTGCTATGACACAAATAAGGCTTGATGTGGCAAAGAAAACATCCTGGAAGTCACTGGGTTGCGCACCATCAATGAGAGAGGTAAGAAAGAGGTGTGAATGATTTGGCACATAGATCTCAGAATCTAAGATAGGATATTGATAGAACAATGAATGGGTTATAGGATCGTAATCAATATAAGAAGCAGCTCCATATGTTACCTCTTTGTCATCAATAGTATCACAAGAAGAAAAGTCACCTTCAAGAGACACAGAAAAAGATGGCTCTTCAATATTTGCTTCTTCATTGAAGGAGGAAGCATTCGAATGAAAGAGGGTAGTAGAAACATGAACTATATGAGAAAATTCTTCATCATGATCAACTTCATCAGAGAATGTAGAGGCCAAGAAATCTTGAGAGAGAGAACAAGAGGAGATGCTAGGTTCGCTCCATGCTTCATGTTCAATTTCCTGCAAACCAAAAGCTTTGTCCAAAATTTTCCAAAGCTCATATGGAAATTCAGCAGAATCTATGAGATGATATATATTTGGAGACATTCCCAAACACATAATTCCATAAACTCTATCACAATTATTTAGCCAATCAATCTTCTCTTCATAAGACTCAGGTTCACTCAATGCACCAATGGAGACATCAAAGAGACATTGCCTCTTCAAGTATGCACTCATCTTTGGCTTCCAATCAGCATAGTTGAAAGGAGATAGTAGAGGAAATTTTGAATCCATATTGAAGTTGTTGATATGCTCTAGTAGATACTCTCTGCAACTTGCAAAACAAACTAGGAGAAAATCTTGTAAGCTATACAAGCTCTTCTTCAAAGAGGGATAGGAGACTGGAAGCACTCCTCAACTTTGTAGAACTTGATCAACCTTGTAGCTTTGATACCATGTATAAATAATAGATCAATTATATGTGCAATGATGCTAAAAAGAAGCACAAGAAATAGATCTTGCTACTAAGGATTCTCACAAGCATACACAGGAAAATACAGAGAAGAAAAGAGACTAAATCACATGAATGAAGAGATGAATATTGGTGTGTATCCTTCCATTGAATAATTATGAATAATAGTGTACATAAATATATATTCCCTCATAGTAAAGTCAAATTGTAAGGAAACAACTCATAAAGCTCAAAAAGGCTGACTTATCAAAATATAGGAAACCCCCATAGGTGGATAAAGCACTTGCTAAATCTATCAAGGACCTCACAAGATGGGAAAATCATGAGTGATTTGTCAAGGAGATGGAAATAACATGATAATCCTAGAAAATGGATAAAAACTAATGGAGGACGGGTTGGAAACAAAAGCTCCCAGTTTCCTAGTTAACTAGCTTTTATCTTATCCATAGAAAAGCAGGAAAAAGTAGAAAAAGGAGAAAAAGCAGAAAAAAAACAGAATCTGCTATAAGGTCCTATATACTAATTCTAGATGAACCCAGAATCAGAAATAAATCATTCCTAGGATATGGATGGGATGCATTGATTTTAAGGTGCAAGTGGATGCCAACTAATTAAGCTAGTGGGTGAATAATTAATCAAATAATGATTAATTATTTTATCCTAAGTTGTGAGTGGGTTTAATATATTCCAACAATAAATTGTTTGGAATGTCAGATACCTCATTATGCAAAGTATTGTTCTAACATAAAGGGGAATTTCAGAAATGTACATAGAATCCCCGAGGAAGAAACGGTTGGTGACGTAGAAAATGAAATCGCCAGAATCAATCCGGCTTTGGAGAGTTGATAGGATGATCATCAAACCTCCATGGTGGAAATACAAGGTATGATACAAAACCAGTCTGTTTCTATTTAATTGATCAAGGTTATAGTTTAATCTATGTGTCACATAGCATAACAAAAAAATGCAATTTATCTTTGAAAAAGTGTGAAAAGTCTTGGTTGGTTCAGTTAGCTACAGTAACCAAAAGAAAAGTAGTTAATTGTGATGAAAACTATGGAATGTTTATGAGTCATTTCAAAAATAAAATAAAGTTGAATGTATTTCCATTAGGGTCTTATGGTGTTTTAATAGGTATGGATTGGATGGAAAGACCTCTAGTAGTGTTAAATTGTTTTGAGAAAACATTTAACTGTATAAATGATAAAGGAGAAAGAATTATAGTGAAAGGGATACCAAATAAATATTATGTTAAACAAATCTTAGTTTTACAAATGGAAAAGGCTGTAAGGAAATGATGCAAAGTTTTTGCTATACATATAATGAATAACGAACACATGGATAAATAAGTTAAGCTAAAATTTGATGGTATTCCAATCCTACAATATTTCTCAGATGTATTCTCAGAAGAAATTCTAGGATTACCTCCAAAGGGAGATCTGGATTTTACTATTTAGTTAGTAACAAGAGCTGTACCCAATTCAAAGGCTCCTTATCAAATGAACATATTGGAATAAATGAACTAAAACTAGAACTACAAGAAATTATAGATAAAAATTATATAAGACCAAGTGTATCCCCTTGGGGAGCACCTGTCTTATTCGTTAAAAATAAAGAAGATACAAATTACGTTTATGTATAGACTACTGTCATATAAACAAAATGAAAATTAAAAACATATATCCTTTTCCCTGCATCGATGATCTCTTTGATCATATATACAAAGCGAGAATATTTTCAAAAATGGACTTGAGATCTGGATATCATCAAGTCATAATGAAAGGAAAACATATTTTTAAAAGTGGTTTCAGAACTCGATACTTGCACTATGAGTTTATAGTCATTCCCTTTGGGTGAACAAATGGTCCAACCACTTTTATGTGTTTAATGAACAATGTCTTAAGTATATACTTAGATAAATTAATAGTCGTCTTCATAGATGACATCTTAATTTATTTGAAAATGAACGAAGAACATGATGAATAGTTGTAGATAATATTATAGGTTCTAAGAGAACATAAACTGTATGTTAATTTTAGTAAATCTGAATTATACAAAGATACAATATAGCATCTAGGTCATGTGATATCGAAGGAAGGAATATCAGTGGACCTGGATGAGATAAAAGAAATAATAGAATGGCCCATTCCCAATGATGTAACAAATGTACGATATGTCATGGAAGTTACTGGTTATTACCGAAAATTCATAGATGGATTCTCAAAGATTGTGAATCCCATAACATCTTTGTATAAAAGGTGAAAAAAGTTATTATATGATCAAAAGTGTGAAGAAAATTTTAATCAATTAAAAGAATTCTTAACTAATGCACCTATATTAAAAATATAATATCGAAACAAGGATTTCCTCATGTGTATGAATGCATGCAACCGAGGCTTGGGTGGAGTACTAACACAAAAAGGCCATGTAATACCCTATGAATCAAGGAAGCTAAGAACACATGAAAATAAATATGTAACACATGACTTAGAGTCGGCTACCATAATTCAGGCTCTCAAAATGTGTCTGCATCATTTAATAGGTAAAGGATTTCTATTAATGTCTGATAGCATAATATTAAAATATATGTTTGATAAACAAAATCTGAACGCAAGAAAAGATAGATGGTTATTCTTCCTTAACGAATATGATTTTGGGATCAAACACAACGAAGAAAAGGAAAACAATGTAGCTGATGCCTTAAGTATAAATGAAAGAATGAACTTTATAGCTTTGATTAGTAGTAACAAATCGAAATTAGAATATAAATCGAAAGAAGTGATAAAAATGGACAAGGAGTACCAAAACCTGAGAGAAAAGTAACCAATAACGAATCTGAGAACGTAAAAATAGATTATAGTGTAAATGAAAAAGTATTAATGTTGTACAAAAACAGACTTTATGTACCTAACATACCATAAATTAAATTGTTGATATTAAATGAAGTACATAAAAATCCTTATTCCTGACACCCCGGTTATCAAAAGATGATAACAATACTAAGAAAATAATATTTTTTTCCTAATATGAAGAACGAGGTTGTTGAATATATAGCTAGGTGTATAGAATGCTAGCAACTTAAAGCTGAAAATAAACACCCATCATGTCTTTGGCAACCACTGCTAATTCCAAATTGGAAATGGAAAGTTATTAGTCTTGATTTTATAGCTGGATTGCCTAAAAGTAAGAAACAAAATAATTCTACAATGTTAGTGGTAGACAAACTAAGGAAGGGAGCACATTTATACCTATTAAAACAACTCATAAAGATCCTAACATTGTATATATATTTATGAAAGAAGTTTTTTGGTTGCATAGAATTTCGAAGGTAATAATTTTTGACAAAGATCCTAAGTTTACTCGTAATTTTTGGAAGTCATTGTTTAATGGAATAGATACTAAATTGAATTTTAGTACTACTTATCATTCACAATTCATGGGAGAACAAAAAAAGTCAATGAAGTTCTAGAAGACATGTTACAAATGTATGTCAGAGACTATCCCAAGAAAAGGGAAGATTATTCGCACTTAGTTGAATTTGCGTATAATAACCATTATCAAGATTCAACTAAGCTTAGTCATTTTGAAATATTGTATGGTAGAAAATGTAATACTCCCATTTCATAGAGTAATCCGGTTGACAAGTTCATTTTAGGATTGGACTTGTTAAAAGAAATGGAGCTGAAAGTGAAACAGGTACAAAGAAATATGAAAAACGCATAAGACAGACAAAAGAGTCATGCATACCTTAAAAGAACTTGGAAATAATTCCAAGTAGGTGATCATATATTTTTCAAGGTAAAACCCAAAAAGATATCCTTTAAGTTGTGGACTTGTGCTAAATTATCACCCAGGTATTGTGGACAATTCGAAATATTGGCAAGAGTTAGACGAGTGGCATATCAGTTAGCTTTGTCATGTAATATTAGAATACATAATGTATTTAATATTTTTATATTGAATAAGTATGTTCATTATGCTACACATGTGATTGATTGTAATTTAATTCAGGTAGAAACCAAGGATATTTTCAGGTGGAACTAGAATGTATTCTCGACAAGAGGATAAATTTTCTCGAGAATCGCACCATTGGATAGGTGTAGGTGCAATGAAAATACCTCAATCCAGATGAAGCACCCTGGGAATTGGAGTCATATGCAGGTGGCATACCCAACTCTGCTCCACGAATACTTGAAATAAACTTAAGCAACATCGAGGATGATGTTGAACTTAAGGGGAAAGGGGGTGTTTGTAACCTACCTAGAACTTGAAAATAAATATTTTTATTTATTTTGAGAGAACATTATACTAAAATTTATTATAATTTTTTAAGACCAAGCTAGTCAAGGATGACTGTAATTGAATATTTATTTATTTTAAATAATTAAATGGATAAACACCTATCCAAAGGAGACAATTGAAAGAGTGTTCATCAACCCACTAGGAGGAATGAGCAGTTGTGGAAGGATAAATGACAAGTGGCAGAACAATCATTTCATTTTCTAGTTGTTGTAGGAAGCAAAATCCCTAAAATTGTGGTCATGTTTCATTAGAGAAGGAACAGAGAAGGTGGCTTATTTACTTTCAAAATAGACCTAAACACCTTAACAATATTATAAACACCATGAAATTAAGAAGGAGGCTCATTACATTATATTCCAAGTGAATGACTTGTGAATGATGGAAACTAAAAGTGAAGGGATAGTTAAAGTGAAATTGCTTAGATATAAGTCTTGTTATAGAGTGCTGAGTTGTAGAGTTTTACTGTGTGGGTTGTACCCAAAATATTCGTCCTAGTGTTTCAGTGAACATGATTGGTGGTCCTAAAGCAAGTTATTTTGGATACTTTCAGGAGACGATTGGGAGGAGCGGTCTCCTTTGGGTGTTTGTCCCCCCTTCTGCAAATTTATCCAGGTTTTATGTTGTTTTGTTTTATCAATGTTTTCATTATAAATATCTATTTGAAAGCATATGAGTGTTGATGGATTCTATGAACTAGTCATTTCTTTTCAGTTAGGAAAAGTTAAAAAGATCAGAGTTATGTATTTTTTTTTTATGACACATGCCTTAGTTTTCTACAGAGGTTAAATGGTAACTACATATTAGTTTTTAAACTGCTTTATAAATAAATTTAGCACATATTACCATATGAAGTTATAATTAGTTCTCTAAATTTATTATTCTTTTAGTCTTTAAGTTCAACCATTACATTCCTAAGGAGGATAACCATTGATTAACAAACAATGCATTTACTTTTCATCTAAATTCCCACTTAGCATAATCTAGCTCATTTAGATAACATTTAATATCTCTTTTCTCGACTAGTTTTCTTACTAATAAAAGAGATGTTAAAGATCAAAATATTTTCGTATAATTTCCATTACAGATGACAGAAGCTAGTTTTACACAGAAGAAAAACTATGGATTCAATAATTCACACAATTGTATGCAAGAATAAATTTAACTATGTAAATTATAGATATACATATAATAGTAATTATATACTTATTATTCATTCCATAAAACATTAGCTTCTGAGCTTATCTTTTTGTAGAAATATAAAAATTTAAAACTATATTTTATAACCATTCTAGTTTAGGAACAAAGTTGTATATAAACTAATTAGTTCACCATAAGTTAAAAATCATAATCACTCATGGGTTCAAACCCTGTAGCCTTCCNAAACATCAACAAAGGTACAAATATAGAAGCTATACAGCCCAACCAAAATACAAGTATTCACTCCGAATGAAAACACTAAATCAAGATTCTCGACAAGTCGCAACCCTTGTTGCATGTCGATTTCGATATTAATATAAATTCGAAATCAATTCAATAAAAATAAACAGTAAAACCTTAAAGAATTATTTGCAACACCCTTACGGATTCCTCTTAACTAATTTCTACTCTATATTTGAACATAGTTATATCCAATTAAACAATTATCAATTTAGTTGTGGTCTCAAGGCCTCAATCTCATCATTTTATAAAAATAATAAAAACAGAACAATGGCCTCGTGGCCCTAACAATACATTAAACAACTACTGGATTAAACTGAGTGTTGGAAAATACAACATCCTCATAGCCCCGTCTCTATTTAAAAGAATAGTCATGGCATAGCTGTAACTTTTTAACCGAAACAATATATATATATATATATATATATATATCCAAAGGTTGAAGCATTGTGTTTACGGGAAAAGAAAAAGAATTTGTACGTTCATGAAACCCCAGCAGAATTGGATTTCTATATACAAGACTCTATGAAGAGATTTTTAAGCCTACATAAACTAACAACTATTACAAACAATCCTTTTGGATTTTTAATTATAAAGTTAAACTGGAAAAATGTCATATGTAGAAACCACTGAAGGTTAACATTTTGTTGTTCAACCACAAGAAAACAAATGTACAACATCATTCCTTGAAATCGTAGAGCCAAATAGCCACGAAGACACATAGCTTCATCTTACAATGAACAAGAAGTGCGGGTACATGGAATTACCAGAGCAACAATATTTTATTCACAGAGGCCAACCATTACCCGTGTAATAAACGAGTTGTAAAATCCTACAACCACAAGCAAACATAGCTTAAATTTATGATTTAGAATATAAATGATAGAATATTTTATAAATCTATGAAAATCATTTAAATAAATTACCCTGTAACTCAGAGAAGGATATCCAAACATGCAAGGAACTCACAGTCGGTCAAAGAGCCAAACAAAATTTAATGTGAAAGAACTTGTGACACAAAACTAGGAAAGGCTAGGGATGAGGTCCTGAAGGATGAAATTCTTAGAACATTCGCTATCAACCTACGAATGTAGAGCTTCCCCAAGAGCCTACACTACAATACAATTAACCTGGAAACCACAAAGAGAGATAAAGGGCCAAAGAGTCACAACTCTTCCTTGTTTCAAAACCCAAACAATACAATACACCAACGAAAATCAAGACAAGATAAACCCTAATGGTTTATGAACTGATGATACATCGCTCTAGGTGGAAGGATTAAGGACATCATGTGTCCCCATTTAATGCCACGGTGATTGATTTTAAATTTTCAAAACAAAACCCAAAAATTCCAAAGTTGAAACTCCTTGGTTTTCACCTTGTCGACCATTCATACTTACGATTAAGTTTGGTATAGCTTGTTAGCCTCAACACATATATTGTTTTAAGTTTAGTGTTTCATGCAAATTTTAGTGAGGGTCCTCCCTATGTGTTCTTTTGGCTTAGACCTTGTTGAGGTGGCCCTTTTTAAGGCGAGACCTCCTCATATAATGCCTACATGGATTAGAGGGTTGTATGCGTTAGCTATTAAGCTAAGTAATACCCATTAGAGGAAATTTGGAGCCTAAAATGGGCCTTATAAGAAAACGCGCCAACAATAAATTTTGTGAGTTGGAATTTAGGAACCAATAGAATTTAAATAAAATGAGTCAACCATAATGGTTGAATTGACATATTTGTCAGAAAAGAAAACTACTTTTTTGTTCGTATTTTCGACATATCTCCCTGTGTTTTTACTCAAATTATGAGCAGGAGAGCTTGTTGGATGTATAATTTACTTCCGCATCCAACGAGTACCCATACAACATACTTTTAATGGACCCCTCTACCCCAAAAACAAGAAATACCTGAAAAAATGTGCTCATGACATCATCATCACATTTTTTTAGGTATTTCTTATTTTTGGGGTAGCTTGGTCCATCAAAAGTATGCAGTGTGCATACTCGTTGGATGTGGAATTAAATTCCACATCCAATGAGCTCTCTCGCTCAGAATTTGAGTAAAACCACAGGAAGATATGTGCAAAATACAAACAAAAGAAGTAGTTTTTTTCATTCTTCCTCCAAAATTAATAACTATTACTTTATTATTGTAAATATTATGTTATTATTTTCCTTATGAGGCCCATTTTAGACCTCAAATTTCCTCTAATGATGACCCCATCCTCCTAAGGATCATTACACCTAACAACCATTAAAACTTAACAACAAATATAATAATCGTAAATGACATTAAATAAAAAAGACGACAAGAAAATAATAATTCATTATAACTATAAGCCTCCTTCCAAGTCATCATACGGAAGTCATTATGTTAATAGACAAAATACTAAGTACAAGTCAAAGGCTAGTATGCATTATGTATTTACAGTTAACATGCACTTTAAAAAAAATCACGAAATTTATGAGTTGTTACATTAAACATGGCATTTCTCCTTAATTTATTTATTATTTATTTTGGATATTATTTAACATCATTGCCCATTATTTAAAATAAAATTACTATGTAAACACTGTGCTAACGAATGCATCATTTAAATTTATATTTCCTAGATAGACAAGAGTGCACAAATAAATTATTTTCCCATTTTAATATAAGATATTTAATAATGGTATTCAAACTTAAAAACAAATCTATTAACAAAATAATTTCTGAATAAAAATATAAAATATTGATATTTAATATCATACATATTCTCTAAATAAATAAAAAAACTACTCAACATTTATGTGAATGTTATTTTTATTTATATCATACTAAAGGATAAAAGTGTTATTAGACATTATTGTATAAATCAAACTCTCCTTCTTTTAATTAAAGAATAATATTTAGTATTAACACCATAAAATAAGCTTCCATTCTATATCAATTATAGAGGTTGATAACATAATAATCATGATTCACAACATAATAATCATGATTCTTTTTAAACTTTAGCTCTATTAGCAATTATTAAATAAACATGTTTAGGAATGGAAAAATAATGAAACTTTATTTCTTAATAAATATCTTAATTAAACTTATTTGTGCTTTTATCCAACTTTCTATGGAACAAACATGCTCTTCTCGACCATAGATTTCCACAACAATTCATAACCTTTCAAGTTTTTCACATACCACCCCAAGCCATTCCAAGCTTAAGAGTTAGGGTTTTTTATTTTACAATCTTCTTTGAGAATATTTGACAATAGGATCACTTTAATTAGCTCTTAGTTCTTCCAAATGTTTTCCTTCACCTTTTAGGAGTTCATATTTAAAGTCTCACAAATGGAATGAATACTCTATGCGTTCGTTAAGAAAAACTAGGTTGAACTTGTACTGTGGCAATGCGCTGACTTGCCTCTGCAATCTCCCATATCTACTTTTCTTCTTTATCTTTTTCATTTTATTTTTGGCTTCAAAAAATGTTAAGAAAATAAAAACTTGTGTAGGAAAAGAATAAAAAGGATGCATCTTTTCTTTCTCTTCTTTTTATATTTTTTCTTAGTTTACCTATGTGATTACAATTTATTTTAATTCCTCGCTCACATTTCT
This sequence comes from Pseudotsuga menziesii, assembly GCA_001517045.1. Taxonomy (NCBI): domain Eukaryota; kingdom Viridiplantae; phylum Streptophyta; class Pinopsida; order Pinales; family Pinaceae; genus Pseudotsuga; species Pseudotsuga menziesii. The sequence goes on along the minus strand of LPNX010979910.1, from coordinate 48,771 downwards.
TGACTTTCATAATTATTATTGTTCTCAACTTCTTTATCTTTTCCTTGCTTAAATTTTAATTACTCACACTTTAAATCATAACTCCCTAATAATCTTAGTTTCATTTTTCAACAAATTATCCCATCGATTATCCCCTAACAGAAACATTTTATATAGAAAATATTGTTTTAAATTCATTACATCATACCGAAATGTGGATTTCAAATTGCGGAAACACCATATTTTCTTTATGTTTTTCTTCTACTTACTAGTTTCCTCATTTCACAATGAGGACTGTGGATTGCGGAATTACTTAATTCATTTATATTGCGAAAATTCCTTATCTTCATTATTTTTTAACCCTGGTTTTCCATTTCCGCAGTGCGATTGCAGATTGTGGAAACGCTCGCATTCCTTATAGCTTTTACTCCACTTTCTGCTTCTGCAATGCAGATTGTGGATTGCAGAACCACCCCACTTCCTTATGAATTTTTATCATGTTTCTACTTGAGCAATGTGGATTGCGAGTTGCGGGAACACTTCATGCTCGTTATAAATTCATGCTTATTTCCTCTCCCACAATGTGAAATGTTGATCACGGGTTGGGGAAGCACTTGAATTATTTATACATTTTTAGGATTCCACAGGCCTTCCCGCCCAAATTTTTTCACCTAACCTCCATGTTTTTTCTTGGAAAGACTAAGGAGTTTCCAACCCTCAATGAACTCATGGATTATTGCAAAATATTTACTTAAACAAGATCAAGCTTAAGCATTTTATGGTGGTGTACAGTGGATAGTTCCTAAGTACTTCAACAACCAAGCTCTCCTTCACATTTTTTACCCTCTTTTAAGAGTTAAGCATTAAAGGAAATTTGGGGTCCTAAATGGGCCTTATAAGAAAACACGCCAATAATAAGTTGTTGTGAGTTGGAATTCAAGAACCAATAGAATTTTAATAAAATGAATCAACCATAATGGTTGAATTGACATATTTGCCATTAAAAAACTACTTTTTTTGTCCGTATTTTTGACATATCTCCCTACGTTTTTACTCAAATTTCGATCGGGTGAGCTCGTTGGATGTGGAATTTGATTCTGCATCCAACGAGTACCCACACTGTATACTTCATCACATTTTTTCAGGTATTTCTTCTTTTTGGGGTAGATAGGTTCGTCAAAAGTATGTAGTGTGGGTACTTGTTGGATGCAGAATCAAATTCCACATGTTATGAGCTCTCCTCATCAAAATTTGAGTAAAAACACAGGGAGATATGTCGAAAATATGAATACAAAAATAGTTTTTTTCCTTTTTCCTCCAAAATTAATAAATAGTATTTTATTATTTTCCTTATGAGCCCCATTTTAGACCTCAAAATTTCTCTAACGGTATTATACAGGGGCTTCACTAAACAGGAAAAGGGATAAACCCAAAAGAGCACATTGGCTTCCCTACGAGGGGTCCCTTAGACTCGATTTAACAAGGAATTATACAACACCCTAGTAACTCTTTATAGAATAATATTACACCATTTGAGTAACCAATATCACCAAATGAAATTCACTGTCATTTCAAAATAGAGTATGTATATACACCATCTCATAAGCAACATTTTGATCAATAAAACTAAAACTGGTACTTATCATTTCAGAAGCATTGAAAGACACATTTACACATATGCAAATATACTCTAAAATCAATATATTTGCATAAACATAAACCTAGCAATGAAACTTGTTTGGAAAGCAAGCCACAATGAAAATGGAACAGCCACGTTCCACCCAACTGTAGAATGGGCACATATCTACTATGTCATCAATCACCCCAACCTAAACGATGTGTGCGAAGAGTGGAAAAAGTAAACATTAGTTTAGTATTCCAGGAATAAATCACTTTCCTAACATAGAGTGCCCAGACAACATGTATTTCTCTCAACTCTTTCCTAACACAAAGTGTTCACATTACAAAAGTTCATTCTTTCCCAGCATAGTCAGCAGCATCCTACCTCCTTGCATATGATCTATTATAGTTTGGTTTTATAGGTCTTACTTTGCAGCTATGGTCCATTCCCCAAGGAATCCCCGCTAACAACTACACCCGCATTTGCTCTAGGGTCTGTCTGATCTTATTTCGTAGCTACAGACCATTCTCCATTGAATCCCCATCAACCATTGTGCCGTGGTTCCTTTAGAGTCTATCCGACACCATTAAGGCATTCTGATGCCTCATGTACTTCCCTTAGGTTTACTACTCTACGTCTCCCCCTCTTGCACGCATAGTCCCCTCTTTTAATGTGGCTTGTCCCTTTCATTCTAAATTTCATTAATGAAAAAATGTAGTGGTTACAACTGTCCTCCAAGGACCATTTGGACGGATTCCTCGATCCACCAAACTCATTGAAAAATATAATGGAATAATAATATTATATATAATGTTTATATATTGAGGGATATTACAAAAGATTTAGGTGATATTGTTATTTTCTAGCTGTCTCTTGATTTAAATATAAGATCGTGGTTGTTTCCCTCCCCGAATACTTATGTTTATTATATAATTATTTGTCTATAATATTTTAGCAATGATTTTGTTTTAACTTGAATAAATATATTTACTTATTTAACTACGAGTTCAATAGTAATATTTGTCATTTCATTTAATAGTCAAAAGTTGTTTGAGAAGGTTTTATAGTTTTTTTGAATGCAAGTAAAAAATGATATGGTTTGATCAGAGGACAAGACTTGGAGCAACAAACACTTGTGAACAGTTCAATTGTTAGTTGTTCTGGGTAAGCCAATTTTCTCTCTTGGGGTTTAAATTTTGTTGACTAGCTTGGAATTCCGAATGGGATCCTCCCTTGATATGTTAGTAAACCTGAACCTAGTTACTAGATGATTTTTTCTGATAATAATAATCTATGGCACTACAATCTTGGTTTATAAATTTGATGAGAATTTTTTCTGATAATAATAATCTAAGACACTACAATCTTGGTTTATAAATTTGATGTCTTGTCTCGTGGTGTTCTACATACATCCAATCATGGAGATATGTTTCTTGAGTTATATATGTCCTCTAGAAATCTGTATGCATTGAAGAAATGAGATACGCATTTCAAGTAAAAAAAGGACTCCTCTTAATACCCACAAGCTATTGCTTTTCAAATCTCTTCTAAAACTTAATGCTCAAATATCTTCTAAAACTTAATTTGATTCATAGTAGCATACATACAACCTTGCTTTTATTTCAAGCATTCATCAAACTGCTCATTGATTTGAGGCATATAGTTACTTGTTCTAAACCGATTGTGAAGATGAAAAGGTAGGGGAAGGAGTAAAAGAACATAGATTAGGAATGGGACTATGAACAAATGAGTAATGGGTCTTTATTGTAGCCCACTACAACGTCATAGTGTTCTCAAAGGTCAACATCCTCGAAGCATTATTATTATCCGTGAGAGAAACGTCATAGTGTTCTTAAAGATCTACATCCTCGCAGCATTATTATTATCCATGAGAGAAGTTATGTTTGCGAAATTTGATAAAGAATGCTAAAACAACCAAAAGAACAAGTAAAATATAGTTTCATTATGCAATTGCTGTGAATCGCGAATATGTAGCATGGTCCAATGTTTACCTCCTATACCCATCAAACATGCTATGTTTTGACAAACATGCTCCGATATTTACAAGAATGCTCAATCAATCAAAACACTCTAGGACGTTCAAGATTACAAAAATGTACGTACGGTATAATATGTAGTGTGTGTTTGGATAAAACACGATGTTTTAATTTTCTTTTGCTAATGTAATCAGCCAATCTGCCCAATGAATTGACATTCATATGAATAAATTGATGGTAAGATGAATGGATTGAATTGCTGAGGTTAATGGTACTAAAACTAATGCTACAGAAACTCTGACCGTACGGTTCGGTGAAGTCAGAGAGATTCAACCTACTTGTGGAGTATTAGATAACAAGGTGGATGAAATCGACTATTGTTTGGATGAAGTAATTGTTTCCTGGACAGTTTCTATTATGTGGTATGCATATCATGTATTTTTTTCATTTGAACTTAAGTTACCTTAATATTTTATAGTTCAAGAGAGCATGAGTAGCATCAAAGGATTTTCATATTCCAATAGTTATTTTTTTTTAAGGATAATTAATGAAGTTTTTGTTTTCTTTCAGATACTTAGAACATAATATTATTATGAGAAATACGATGGGTGGTTTTAGTTCAAATGATAAGATAATAACTACATGGATAGTCGTTTATACCTTAAAATTTTGTGGTGGAATATCATCTATGTGTCTTTGCAGGTTTGCATAGGGATGAAACAAGTGTATTGTCGATATTAATTTTATGGCAGTGGTTCGAAATTCAAAATAAATAAGTATAATAAAAAAAATATAAAAATAATAGCAATTGATGAATGGATAATTGGTACTTGATGAATGAATAACTCATAGCTCGTGCATGGATAACCAACCATCAATGCCATATGTGAGAGATAAGAAAATAATATAGAAAATAATTGATGGTTGATAAATGAATAACTTATAGATGATATAAAAATTTGCATAGGTAACATCTAATTTAGGGTAATTTGGGGTGGATTGATAGTTGATGTATGGATAAGACATATTTGTTTTTACTTAACTTGTAGTCTATTAACATATAAAGACCTCAAATTAAGTGATTATGATACTAATAATAATGTTTTGGTTTGTGTTTTATGTTTTAGTAAACATTGATTTCCTAGTTATTAGAAGTATAAATTTTCCAAATAATTAGGTAAAATATATGTTCATTATATATCAATATTTAAATACCATTTAGTTCCCTTAAATAGTTTTGTTAAAGAGATGTGGCTCTTTAAATTAACTGATTGACAATGATAACAAAGCGAGAAAGCTTTTCATGATGACCCATCATTGACCACATCGTCATCATTTATTTTGATATATAATGAAAAACATGGAATGAGCGTAAAATGCCTTATTTGGTTTGATGTTTATTACATGGATATGTACAAATTATTGATATCTCTAATGATATCGATCAAACATTTATGTCGATCAACAGTATCTTTATGGACGGATGATTTCAAGTAATAGAATCGGTAACTTCCTTTCAAATATTCCACTGGTGCGAAAGTTTTAAAAATTAAGTTATCTGTGCGAATGTTTTAAATATCAAGTTATTTGAATTATTTGTATGTATATAATTAAGAGTGGTTAATGTTCATCAGTTCTGGCCCTTTTAGTAAGAGTGTCTTTTGTTTGAATTTGTACAGAGAATTAAAAGGATTTATGGACAGAAATTTATTTTTTTAATGTCATTTTTCCTTAAAAAGGAT
>LPNX010979910.1:23463-42340 GCA_001517045.1 Pseudotsuga menziesii | reverse complement strand
AGGCCCCTTTCGTTTGTTCATATATTTCTCCCCTAAAGATAAAAAATGTTGACCTAAGACAAATTTCCACGAGCTTGGCACTATTATCATTAGAGACTAATCTCACATCGTCGATAGCTTTATCAATTCGAATCATTGTGTAGAAGGATACTATGTCAAAACTAACAAAGGTATCGTTCTCACACACCTTCCAATCCTTCATCATTTTCACCAAATGTGTGGAGTCTTATAAATGAAAGATTTATTTCTTGGAAAAATGATTATGTGTGATGTTTCTTTTTAATGAGAATTGAAAGGTTTTATAAAGAAATGTAATTTTGTTTTTGTTTGTTTTTTTTTCATTTTTTTTCAGAAAGAAAAAAGCTTGTCCTTTTTATTCTTGTAGGAATCAAAGGTCATCTTTACAATCATCCCTCTACTGGGTTACACCAAAATCACAGCCCATAGGATTTCTGCCAGGGGGAATGGCATATCAAACACTAAAAGATCCCATCAGTAAATTGTCTCATCATGAGAGGTCTGTCAACTCGTCCACATCTATCAAGTGCCAAAAGGCACTGATCAACATTCTAAAAGTATGCACTCATACAAAACATACCAATAGCAGGGAGGAAATTCCCTTTTAAAAAATCTCAGTAGAGCTGAAAAAAATCCTCAGAAACCAATTGGTTGTCAAAAAATTCCATAAATCTGCCTTTTCCTTGTGGAAAAATGAGTGCATCTCTAAAGAGATGGTCAGCCAACTGATTGTGCTCTCCGTAGACGTGGGTGAACGACAAATCCTGGAAGCTAGAGAATAGCTTTTTTATCTCCCTACACCAATGAACCAGATCAGACGGAGAGAGAGCAGTCGATCCCTTTGCCCAATTGATGATTACTAGAGAATCACCATATACCTGGGTAAGGGGGATCCCCATCATTTGGGTGGTAAGAATAATTTCCCATAATCTGAGCAATTCTGGTTTGGTGTTTGTTCCATGTCTAACCCCCAGTAAGAACTCCAAATGGTGGCTGTCATTTATATATATGAAAAAAGCCACACCAGCTAACAAACAATTTGATGCTCCATAAATGAAGCCACAAGGGAAGATCATGGGTGGGGCCTTCCCCAAAAATATGCAAGTTTTTTTCTTCATGATAGGCAAGATAGAAAGAGGTTGAACAACAATAATAATTTGGTGAACAATACTGTAGATATTCCTTCTTTTGTCTTCAAATATTACCTGATTGCGAGCCTTCCATTCTATCCACATCATGTGGAATGGAAGCAAGTGCAGGGACGAGCTTCTAGACAGCTTCCCCATCCAATTAATTAACATATCAATGCAAGGAACGTGAGGAGAAAAAGCATGCAAATTGAAATGTTCGCAAACCTGTTCAGCCACCCTTTTCCAGATAGCACATTGCGAGAAAAGGTGCTCAACTGTTTCTCCATAAGAGTTGCAAAGAACACAAATACCTGGCCCCAACTTGCCTCTTTTCTATAAAATTTCCCAGGTGAGGACTCTATTTCTAACTACTAACCAAATGAAACATGAAATTTTATTTGTCAGGTATTTGTTCCATAAATAAGAGTCAACAGGTGTTGTTACCGGCCCCATGGATGAGGTAACAATACAATCATAAGCATACCTGGCTATAAAGGTGCCCGAATTCTTCTTATAAACCCATACCAGAGTATCATTAAAATTTGTGAGACTTATTCCAGCTGCATTTAATCCGGCAACATATTTAGTCCATAGATCATTGTATGTACCCCCCAAGTTAAGTTCCTCTGCTGTGTACCAATAAATCTGAGCATCTGAAAGATTATTATGAGCCTGCACGAGAGTGCATATACCCATGTCCTGCAGGTATAATCTAAGTTCATCTGGGAGATAGAAATCTGAGTAAGAACCAACTATTGGATCTATACCAATCAAGATATTATCACCTCTTCCAACCTGCCAAGCCAAATTCGATCCCATCCATGGTAGGGTATGGAGGAACCCTCTCCAAATGAAGGATACATTACGTGAGATGAAATTTTTGAGTCTGAACCAGTCTGCCACAGACCCTGCTTTAATATACTTGCAATGGAGGACTTGGAACCAAAGGCCACCTGAGTAAAGGATTATCCAAAAGGTTTTCATACACAGGGCCAGACTAAACCAAGGAATATTTTTAATACCCCATCCACCGTTCTCCTTTGGCCAAGAAATGTCCATCCAATTAGCCAGATGAAATTTCCTGGTATTTAAGGAGGATCCCCATAAGAATTTAAAAATGACCTTTCTAATAGTCTGGAGAATGGATGCAGGGAGGGAAGCAAGACCCATCCAGTACACAAGAATACTAGATGGAACAGATTGAACAAGGATCAATCTGCCCCCTATTGAGAGCATCTTATAAGTCCAATGACTTATTCTATTTTCAAGTGTTTTGACAATCTAGTGCTAGTCCATGACTCTGTATCCAAGAGGTTTCAGGAAAAAACCCAGATAGGTTATACCAGAATGAAGTGGCTGCATTTTATAAGGCAGATTACCAGCAAACCAATTCTGACAGTCCGCAAAAATATTATAAAAGAGTAAACAAGACTTGTCAAAGTTTATCTTCATACCCAAAGTTTTACAAAAGGTCTCTAGGATAACTTTAAAAGCAGACTAGTCAAGGAGGGTGCCTGATCCCATAAGAATCACATCATCCACAAAGAGAAGGTAAGACAGGGCAAGGGAGGGTGAGATCTGAATGCCCCTTATTAGACCATTAGCTCTGGCATCACAAATGAGGAGACTGAGGGCCTCAATGATAAGGATGAAAAGAAGAGGTGATAAAGGACAACCTTGTCGTATACCGCGGGAGGCAGGGAAGAATATGGATGGGGTTCCATTGACCAGAACCGCAAAATTTGCAGAGGAGAGGCAACTCATGATCCAATTTACAGTGAGGAGAGGTACACCAATTTGAATCAGGATCAGTCTGACATAGGTCCAATCCACACAGTCGAAATCCTTCGAGAGGTCCAATTTGAGAACAAAGGCACAAAGATTTCGGGTTTTCACCGAGTGCAGTACTTCTTGAAAAATTCCAATAGGTTCAGAGATAAGGCGGTCCTTAAGGAATCCAAACTACTCATGGGAAATTCCTTGATCCAGAAAGGGCTTTAACCTTCCAGCAATGACTTTTGAAATAAGCTTGTAAAGGAGGTTGCACAAAGAGATGGGCCTGAAGTTAGTGAAAGTACAAGGCTTGTAAATCTTTGGGATAAGAGCAAGGAAATTGGAATTCAAGGATGGGGGTATGTTACTCGTGAGTCTAGTCAGATCAATGGATTTCAGAAGCAAAGGTCCCAGGAGATCAAAGAAATTCAGATAGAATTCCACATGCCACCTGTCTGGCCCTGGGTTGCGGTCTTTTTTGAAAGATTTAAGAGAAAGTTCAATTTCTTTTAAACTGACTGGAAAGCTAAGGGAAGAGGAGTGTTTAGAGGGGATTAGTCTTTTAAAAAGAGAAACCACTTTTAGTTGAAGAACCAGACTAGTGCCCCCATCTTCCTTGAAAATGTTTGCAAAATGGTTTTTTCCCATCTCTTTAAGGGAGGACTCATCCTTTATTAAGTTACCTTCAAGATCTTCAAGAGACTAGATCATATTATGTAACCTCCTTCCTGAAGCCACTGCATGAATTTTTTTTGTATTGGAGTCACCTTGAAGTGCCCATTTGGTTCTGCTCTTTAATTGCCAAGTAAGCTGAAGATGATTTAGGATTTTTTGTTTTTCTGCAGTGAGAAAAGACAAGTGAGCAGCTTGTTCTTTTGAGAGAATACCAAAGGAGGGACTTTCTAGGATCGAATCGATGGCNATGATTTAGGATTTTTTGTTTTTCTGCAGTGAGAAAAGACAAGTGAGCAGCTTGTTCTTTTGAGAGAATACCAAAGGAGGGACTTTCTAGGATCGAATCAATGGCATGATCGAGCTTGGTGGAGGCCGAGTCCAAGCTAGCAGATTTAGACTTTGTCCACCTCTTAGTGGCAGATTTAAGATTGCGGAGAAGGAGACAAAGGTCCTCAATATCAGTGAGAGTGTCAATGTTCGAAGATGATGACCACCAGTTATAAAACCACTTAATGAAATCAGAGTCCTCCAGCCAAGAGCAATTGAACTTAAATGGGTAGTCAAAGGGCCCCCTGAGAGGGCTCCATGCGAAGCAAATTGGATAATGATCAGAGAGATCAAGACACTTAGTCCAAGTCCTGTAAGACCCCAAGGAGGGGAGCAGTGAGTTTGAGATAAGAAAATGGTGCAATCGCTTACTAATACCCTTGTCCCCTATACGGACATTACGCCAAATGGGCCCAGACACCAGAGGAGCCACATCAACAAGGCCCGAGGTATCAAAGAGTGATTTAAAGTGATCAGAGAGAGGGTCTCGGATAGATTTTGTATCCCAAACCTCAGAGGAATGGAGAGTAAGATTAAGGTCACCTCCCAAAACCAATCGCGGAAGTTTCAGAAGTCCACCATGAAGGGATTTATTCTAGAAACATTCTCTATCACGATATGGTCCATAAACATTGAGAATGTGTAAGGGTAAAGACATCCCTCTAATAGAGGCCTGAAAAAGTAAACCGGCGCAAGTTTGGTAAGCCCTACAGTTAGCCTTTTGAGGATTCCAAGCTGACAATAAACCCCCAGACAACCCATGAGCACTAATAGCACAAAACTCCCAAGAGGGGAGGATTTTTGAGAAGGTAGAAAGTGTAGGGGATGCACTGCACATTGTTTCCTACAAAAGAATGAATTCAGGGTTGAGGGAGTTGAAAAGAGTACGGAGGTAGAGAGATTTGGTCCTACCGCCCATACCACGGACATTTAGAGAGAGGACTAACATCATGACACATTCTTGTGGGGAGATGATGCTCTAAGTCCCCTAGTGGAGTGTCCTCTCGCTGCCTCCTTAATATGAATAGAAAGGGGAATATAGGGTGGTGAGGCAGAGGAGAGATCCACCTTAGTATTATTTTTCCCCTTTGGGTGTTTCCGGACAGTCACATTCGAGAACCTAATGGAGTTGAGATGCAGAGTAGAGGGGGATGAAGGTGAAGAGGCCATAAAGATGGAGAGAGACTTATTCAGGGTGGGATAAGAGAAAGAAGGAGAAGAGGCAGAACTATGAGGAGGAGTGATCAGAGAAGAGGGGGGAGGCAGGGTCGAAGGAGGAGGTGAGACATGTCCATCAAGAGAAACTGTGGCTTGAAGGCGAGGAAATTCCTTCAATGAATCAAGTGCAGGTGGTACCAAGGCCTCAGGGTGAGAGACCCAAGCAGGGGTGAGGTATTAACTTAAAGGGAGGGTGAGAGCTTCATCAGGCGATGTAAAAGGGATAGAGAAGGGGAGAGTAGGCAGAGTCAAACCCAATGGAGAGCCTCAAGGAGATGAAACAGCTATTTCCTGAGAGGATGTGGGAGGGATGAAAAAATTCTTATGAAACGAAATCAAATTATCGACATCCTCCAAGAAAGGGTCCGATACAATTTCAGTAGAAGGATTAGAAACAAAGGGGATACCTAGTGGAGTATGGAGGTCATCAGAGGATGTACCAAGAGGAGTCTGAGATCCCTCCAAAGGGCAAGCAACAAAAGAAGGTGAACGCTGATCATCAGAGGCCATATTGTTCATTGTATAATTCCGATGTGGACATGCTTTCCACAAGTGTCCCACTGTGCGACAGCAGCTAAACCTAAACGGAACATGAATATAATCAAGTCACTGAATCGATAAGCATTCCCCACATAGAATATTGACTTCAGTTGGTAGGCCCCTCGAGATGTCATCCTTTTGTCATAAACCTGCTTGAAATCATCCTCCACAGAGACGAATCTGCCAATAGTGTTCCCAATTCCTTCCAGTATGGGATGGATCCATAGGGGGAAAGGCAGATGGGGTAACAATACCCACAAGTGTCGTTTGACTATTCTTTCCAGCAGAGGATCAAACTTTGAGTGCCATCTTCCGAGAACCATGGATCCCTTTTCGATTCGCCAGATACCCTCCAACACATGAGAGCAATGCTCCTCATCCAGAAACATGAACACAATACACCCATTAGACAGTAAGCTTATGGTCGAAACATAATCGAAGAGAGGCTTCCAATTAGCACTAGCCCATCTCACCCATGAATCTTTGTTCATCTTACAGTACTGCAGACGACCTACAAGGGCACGCAAGCAAAGTGAGGTGACACGGTCCATGAATACATCATGGCCCAAAACAAAACGATAATGACTTTCCTAAGCCTTGATGCATTTTGTCTTTCGTTTCTGACGAAACCGCAGCTGCACCCCATTATCTACCATGTAGGAACAACCCAGGTCAACCCAAAACAATGCGGTGACAGAATGTACTAACCCCAGTGCTCAAGTAAAGTCCACAGCAGAAGGAGGGTTAGGTGAGAAAGTGTGAGCCCATAACCCAAAACCGCAAAAACAAACCACACCCCGGTGAGCCGTTGACAACAGTATCCACTTACCCAGTAGACAAGATGAGGGAGAGTACCCAAGGAAGGGTCAGACAGGACAAGAACCAAAGTCAACGAAAAGTGACCTGACAGGAGAAAAGGAACCCTAGGAGGGTTAATACAGAAAACATGGGGATAGTCTCCACACAGTCAGACTCGATCATAAGTCAACCTAAAACCCCAAAATATACTACTATGAAGCCCAAAGGAGGTTCCCCATGCAAAGGTGGTGGAGGAGCGATGAGTGACCAGAGCAGCCGCTGAAAAAACGACGATACTTCCCACTTTTTTTATAAACCTTGGTTGGTACTAGTCACCCATTGAAGGGGAGGGACTCCAAGGGAGGCAGCAGTTTGGTGCTCAACCACACTAGCAGGGAGAAAAATACTAAAGGAAACCTAGAATGAAGGACACCCACAAAAAGGTCGAGAGGGTTGTGGGGCAAACCTCCAGGGACGGGAAAGAGGGAGAAAGAGACAACCCTCAGGGTGACAAAGAGAAAAAAGACAAAGCAGCCGAGGCCGAACCAGCTCTCTGAGAGAGTAAAAACCTAGCCAAGATACAACAGAGATAAAAAAGCAGAGACAGGCGAAAAAAAGAACCATGTACGGGATGTTCAAAAGTCTGGCATCGTTCTCAGGAGGAGTGAGTGAGGAAGCAATAGCGCATCAATAAGCCGATAGAGCAGCCAATCTCCTGCAAACCCTCGAAATGCAGCCATCTTCCCCCTGTCTCTTCAAATATCATCGATCAGGTTCATTAAATTCAATTTTCAAAAATAAACCTACAACCTTAATTTTGTTTTTGTTTGTTACTAAATCTTCATTTCTATTATAAGGTTTTTATGCTCTAACTTTCACATTTATTGTGATTTTTATGTGTGTTTTTTTTAACATTTAATTATAAAACATCTCATTCTAAATAACATAAAAAAAATACTAAATTCCAAATTATTAGAACAAAATGAGGAAGGACATAAGGACGGGTTGAGCTCCTCATATTTCCAATACTCATGCACTCAAATCAATTGTGAAAATATTATGGAAAGGTTGAGATTAAAATAGAGATAAAAACATGAAGTGAAGTGGACAAGGAAGAAGGATACCAGAACATTGATGTCATTAAACGTTCCATTCGATATGATCTTTGGGATGTGTATAGAGAGGTAGCGGGCACTAATTTGTATGTACGATAAGTTTGACACTAATAAAAAATCGTTTATTATTACATATGAATTTATTATTAATTTTTTAGTAGTCTCTTTTTACAAGAAACATATTAAAACTAAATTCTAATTTATTATAAAAAACATTTAATAATATTGTTTTAAATATGAATTAGTTTTATTATAAATAGTATGAGGAATATTTTGAAAATGTTGTAGAATATATGACTTATGTAGAGGATAACTTGAAGTTTGGAAAAATGCATTATTCTAAAAAATTGAATAGGTATAATTTCCTATCTTAATCGCACCTAAAATACATGAATATATCGGATATCCATTTTCTCTTAATCTACCTTCCCATGTCACTACCTCGAAGTTGAAATCCGTTAGGATTTATTTCAGGTCTAATTATTTTTGTTTTTTTATCAATAATGTAGTATGAAATTCTAATCATCCCAATCTCTAGTTAATCTAGGCTTTTCAAGTTTATGGTTTGACTTCAAAATCTTAAATTCCTTCACTTCTTTTCTAACAAATATATTCATTCCTAATAATTAATAAAAAAAACTAGGATTTTTTTTGAATTAATATTTAATATTATAAAGGCTTGGATATCCATGAAAAAACATCCTCTTAGCAATTGTGACTCTATAGAATTGAACTTGGACTTCTTTCTATAAAAATCAATTTAACTCGGCTCATTTTGTGTATTTAAATACTCAAGTTGAGAAATAAATGAATAAGACATGAAGCAAGGCCACTACCAAATTTGAATCATCTTTTGCATCGATATCATAACTACAAAACAATAATATTTTATAAAATGGGTTACAAGTCGTTGACCTGGATTGATTATATTATAAGGATATATGCAACACTTTATGTATCCATATCTCATAGCTTAGTTGAATCGAGAAAGAGAATTCCTACACGAAGATAGATATCTTAATGTCATTATTAGAACAAATAGGATCAAGCATACCGTGAATATTAGTGAATGTGGGGATGCAAATAACCCCTCAAATTATCGAACTATTATGATAAGCCCTTTCTTAGCCGAGTTATATGGTATTATTTTGGAAAAGAAAATCAGCATTTGGTTTGAAAGTGAAGCTAAGCGGGCTAAAGGCCAAGCAGGTTTTAGAAGGCATCACTCAAGAACGTACCACCTTATTACGCTTAGGATCATTATGGAGGAGTGCTGCAATGATAACTCTAATCTCTTTTGCTGCTTTGTGGACTTTAGAAAGGATTTCGATACGGTACCTAGAAATAACCTTTGGAATAGGTTAGAAGAGCTTAAGGTTCCTTTAGAGCTGAGAGCTGCTGCGATAAGGCTCTACGAGAATGTTATTGCCAAGTTTAAAAGCAATGAGGGGTGGTCGAAAGATATTAAGTGTAATATCGGAGTTAAGCAAGGCTTCCCCCTCTCCCCTACCCTTTTTGGCATTTACATTGATAAGTTAGAGGGTTGTTTAGAAGAAGCAGGGTGTGCTGGTACGATCTTAGCTGGAATAGTCATCATCCTTCTTCTTTATGCTGACGATATTGTCCTTATGGCAAGGTGTTCTTCTGATCTTGATAAGCAGCTTCGACTCCTCAAAGATTTCTGCTCTAACATGGGTATGACTGTTAACACTGACAAAACAAAAGTTATGATTATCAAATCCAAGAATGATACATACGCTAATTTTATGTATGACAATAGCAACTTGGAGGAAGTTTCTTCTTACAAGTACCTAGGAATTGATATTCACCACAAGCTCAACTGGAACTATAGCATTAAGAAAATGATTAACGGAGGGTGGAAAGCTTACTTTGGTCTTGAAAATCCTGGAGAAAGATCGAGCAAATCCAGAAGCGCTTTATAACTTATAACCTAAAAATAAAAAACAATACACCCTATCCTATTCTCCTTATAGAAGTGGGTCTTTCCTCCATCGAGAGCCTAGCTATGACTAGACTCCTGTTACACAAGATCAAAATCAATAACATGGGAGACCATAGACTCCCTAAGATAGCTTTAAACTTAACCCAAAACCACTTAAGGATCAAGCGTGGGTGGTATAAAGATACCAGGTCTTGGTTAAATCACTGGGAGATCGATGAAAATGTTGCTTTGCAGAATATTAATAACATTAAAAATATTATTTCTTCTAAGTTTAAAGAAAATTTGAGTGAGAAAGATCTTGAGGCTAAAAGCAAATTAAGATATTATAAGGAGGTCATCAACCCTACTCTAGAAGATCAAAAGTATCTCTCTGTTTTGATCAGTACTAAGAAAAAAATTAAGATAGCTAAGATAAGAACGAACTCGCATGAGCTCCATAGTGAAACTGGTCGTTGGACAGTCCCTAAAACACCATGGGTAGAAAGGATCTGCCACCTTTGTGAGAGTAAGAACATTGAAGATGAAAATCACTTCCTCTTAGAGTGCCCTGCGTACACCCACATTAGATCCCAGTTTCATAATCTTTGTTGCAATACCGACTTTCCTAGCCTTTTAGCCTGCCAAAATTATAGTAAGCTCGGGACGCTTCCTTCCAAGCTCTTTGAGCATAGAAATATAACTTTAAAGCAAACTAATTAATTTTCTTCTTTAGGTCCGATAGACCAAAGTTTGGTCTCAGGGGACGTTAACCATCATCATGATCATCATCATTATCTATTAATGGTTAATGACATCATCCAATATATGTTAATTGATATTCTTATGAAGTCTATATTAGGATAAAAAATTTGTACTTAAATAGTGATTAGATACCCTAGGAACTTTTTATAGCCATTATATGGTTTTATTTGTGGTTTAGAACCATTCTGAAATAGTTTTCTTGGACCAATTCACTTTTTTCCCAAAACGTAGAATTTTCAACAGTTTTGGAAAAGTTTTCTCCAAAAATATCGATCTGAAAAATTGTCCTTTCAAAACTGGTAGAAAAAGATTTTTTAAATTTAAATTCATCTAAAACTCTATAAAGTAACTTTTGAAGGTCGTTCCACCCCCACCCACCCCTAAAAGATACATTTATGGGTGGTTCAGAACCACCCTTGTAGTGTAGGTTGTTCATAATTGACCTTAAAATTTTCTTTTCGAGGGAGGGGAGTTTGAACTCTACCAAAAATTAACTATTAGAGGTACTTCAAAACCACTCTTGAAAATTATATCTGAGCATGACTCAAATGTACCAAAAAGGAATAGTTGGGGGCATTTCAAAATTACCCTCCAAAATGTACTTTTACGGTTCGGTAGAAATTCTTTTAAAAAAAAACTGTTAGAAGGCCTAAATTCTATAATTATTTCTTTTAGAGTAAATTTGAAATTTTTTCCTTAATTCCCATTTGAATGTTATTCAAAATAATCACTCCTAAAGCTTTAATTATAATAATGGTATAAAGAAACCAAATAAAAACACTTACCATAAATAAATAAAATACCGAATAAGTGAAATCGAATTAAATGTACGAAATTAAAAAATGATTGTATCACCATGGTAAACAGAAAGGCCATTTACTTATTCCTCAATCCTAAATATTCTAGGAATCCTTGGCCATCATAACCTTTGAAATCCTTGGCCACCATAATCCATGAAATGCTAGCAACAAGACCCTTAAAAAAGAGGAGGTGAGAACATGAGATGCGAATAAGTGTAGAAGTGAATTAAATGTTAAATTAGGTTTGAAAATTCTACCAATCCTTGGCCACCATAACCTTCGAAATGCTTGGCCGCCATAATCTTTGAAATTGTAACCACAAGACGCTAAAAACGAAAGAGGAGGTGAGAACATGAGATGCGAATAAGTGGAGAAGTGAATTAAATGTGAAATTAGGTTTGAAAAAATATGTTGTTTTCTAAAATCTTAATTCTTGATTAAAAAAATATTACTTTTATGTTACATGATTGATACAATTAAATCTTTAAAAGCCTAAATTTTTTATTTTTAAAATATTACATACAACTTCAAAATTTCATTATTAAGAAATTGCATCATTAGTTTGTCATTGTAATATTATACTGATAATAATAATAAAAAAGACCTTTACATGATAGCTCAAATTGTTTAGTTCTTTAACCTTGATACAAGTGGTATTCAAGTTGATTCATCTCTTTGGCTACCTTTATTGCATGTTATCAGATTATTCATTTATTAGCTCAAGTTTTATAATTAACATTGATTGCTTTGAACCAGATATCATCTACGAAATGTGAGAATATGGGAATATTAGAAGCATCACGGGTGCACTTTCAACAAAGCCATCACAAGAATAAAGGAAGAAAAAGAGGCATGCGCATCGTAACTCTAACCCTCCTCCTCCATCTGATCTTGAGGAAACACCTACTGTACTCCATTATTTTTTTCACCAAGTTTTTTTCAACAGTTTGGTTTAAGAATAGTTTTGATTTTTATTAAATATTAATATAACAAAGAATTTTTTTTTAATGAGAATTTAAGGAGTTTACAAAGCTAACTTAACTATGTAAATGCTTCTTGTACATGTTTTTTTTAATGTTTTAAAGGATATTAATTTTTTTTAACCATTTATAGAGTTGTTTAAATATTTTTAGATATAATCTTGGTTTGAGAATGGCTCGTCGTTTTTATTGAATAGTGTTATGATAAGAAAGGAAAATATTTCATTGGAATGTTCGGGAGTTTTTCAAGTCTCTAAATTTTTTATGGAAAACATGTTAATACTTATTTATGCTCTGGAAAAAAAATTAATAGTAGAAGGTTTTGGGTGATCTTTGGAACTTTTAGTAGTTATTTTTGGTTTTTTCTTTGTCCTCATTTCTTACTTATGGGAAACCTCCAAAACGTGCCTCGTGTATGGTATTTTTCATTTTTGGTAACATAGTCATGGATTAAGGGATTTCTTATTTGATTTTTAAATACTTAAAGGTCACAAACTCTTTCCTGTGCAATGTTATTTTTGCATTAAAGTTGTGCATTCTACAACTTAGTAGGGAGAGATCTGTAGCTCCTTCCATGCTCATGATCCTAGAGTTGAGAGGTAGCTTTAATAAAAAAATAAAAAAATGTTATTAAAAATAACATCGGCTTAAATTAAATTTAAATTATTTAGAATTGCATATTTATGAAACAACATAAATTAGATAAACTAAAATGATAGACATTGCATTATACATTTTTTTAACATTTCCACTTTAAAATAAGGTTTGCACATTGAGAGATTTGATTCCGCTGGATGCTTGGTATATCCTTTTTTAGATGAATATATACTTGTTATTATTCATGTATTTATGCTTATATACTTATTCAAATACTAATGTAGGAATTTTTCCTTTAGAGGATATTGTCCATGTTGGTCTTCGGGTGAGCTTAAGCAAGCGATGGCTGTTGGTAATTAATTTGATCAGCAGCTCATTTCTTGAGCCTCCCCCAGTTATTAAGACGTAGTTATGGCTGATAGAACAACAAGCTACCTAAAGTACGCAGCTTTAACTTCTGAGGCTTGCTGGCACCTCGTGGAATGCCAAAATTTTACTGAATTTTGTAATCACGTTTCAAGTCCGTTTTGAATGGATTTTTCGGTCATAAGCACATCAGATAAGATATTTCCGTCAACCGGAATGTAACTGATATAAATTTTTTGTTTAATGAAAAGTTTAGAGTGCGGGTTCATTTCTGTTTTTGGTTTACATTCTCTTGTATTCTATGTGTGTCTCTGCTTTGTAATGCTACCTCCAGGCCTCGTGCCTTGACGTGGTATCAGAGCTTGACTGTGAGCTGTGTCGTATGCCCACCCTCATCCATTCTCCGCATACGCTTGGCTTCCTGGCTGCTGGTTCAGCATATTCAGACCCATCGCAGAGAGCTCTCTTGGTTAAGGATTGAGCTAAGCATATGTTAGGGTTTTCGGTCCAAAAAAAGCCACGGAGGAGGTTGTAACAGTACTCTTGGTTGAAAGAGTCGTCAGTTGTATACAAGAGATCCGTTGGTTGATAGAAGCCCCTGTTCATTCAAAAAAGAAGCCGTTGCTCCAGTTATCTCTTACAGAGCCGCTAGTAAGAGTTGAGCCGTGTTTCTTGCTACCTTACAGCTGGATAATACACCACCGGTTTGAGCCGTTGCTCTTGGCACTGCTACAGAGCTGCAAAACTTGGTTGATGTCGTGCTTCTTGCTATTTAGCCGTGTGGTCAAGAGCTGCACATTTTCTTGCTGCAGAAGATTAAGTTGCTGGGAGAAGAGAGCAGAATAGCTACCATTGCTACAGCGATAGAGCAATTAGTGAGAAATTGAGTTTGCCCCTCAATTTGATGCCTTGGGGTCACCAGCTTCACGAGCTTTTGTGGGACGTTGTTCTAGCAGTAGAAGATCTCTTTGGAGCAGCGGGTTCAGCAACCGTTGCTGGCTTCTTAGCCTTGGGGGGCCGCCGACTTTGGAACTGCAGTGTTAGCCGTTTTCTCTCTGGAGCCGTGCGCTTCCCTAATTTCCTTGAAATTGTAAATCTTCTGTGTATGTTGGTGAGGACCAGTTTAGTTCTGTTATAAAGCCATTGGATGTTTTAAAGTTCAGGTATAAAATCCTTGGTGTAGCTTGGTGTCTAGTGGACCAGTTAAGTCCTGTAGTTTTCTAGAGTTCAAAACCTGTCATTGTGTGTAAACCTGAATTAAAACAAAATGTCTATGAACAGTGCTCAGCCACAGGTTCCCGTCCTTGAAGGGAAAGCTGATTTTGATTTTTGGGTAATTAAAATGAGAACTATTTTGGGTTCCCATGGGATGTGGAATTTCATAACAGATGGGTATTCAGAACCTGCAGACTATGTGGCAGAACAACTACTAACAGTAGCTGAGAAAGCCAAACTAGATGAAAACTGTAAGAAGGATAAGAAATCTCTTGCTTTCATCCTTCAGGGCATCAATCCTGTCACTTTCATTAAAATTTCCATTGCTTAGAATGCTAAAGAAGCATGGGAAATGCTTGTGACAAGTTATCAAGGTGGAGCTAAGGCAAAAGTTATTAAATTACAGAACCTCAGACGTGATTTTGAAAACCTAAAAATGAAGGATTCTGACTCTGTTGAGCAGTTTATGGGTCAGGTGTCCAATGTGGTCAGCCAGCTGAGATTACTAGGTGAAACCTTGCCGGACCAGAGAGTAGTGGAGAAAGTTCTTAGGAGTATGCCTAAGAGATTTGAGTCTCTCATAGCTGCCATAGAGGAGTCAAAAGATCTAAGTCAGATGAGTGTTGAATATTTGATGGGATCTTTGATATCTCATGAATCCAGGATGAACAAGTATGAAGAATCATCGCTGGAAAATGCATTTAAAACAAAAGTTTATGTGTCAAGGGGAAGAGGTAGAAAAGGAAAAACAGGTAGAGGTAGAGGTAGCAGACCGAATTTTCATGGTGAACAAAAGTTTGATGCTGAAGCTGAGTGGGAGAAGAAAATTCATCATAACCCTCATAGTTTCAGGGGGAGTAGTAGCAGAAATGTGCAGCAGAATGCACAGAAATATGATAAATCAAAAGTGCAGTGCTACTACTGTAAGAAATTCGGTCATTATGTAAATAGATGCAGGAAAAGACAAGCTAATGCAGCCATTAAGCAATCAAAAAATCTGATTGAAGAGCAACAGAACAGTGAAAACTCAGTTTTGTTGACCTACAATGTTGTGGAAGAAAGCCCAAAGGATGTTTGGTTTGTCGACAGTGGTTGTAGTAACCACATGACCAGGAACAAAGAGCTGTTTGGTAAATTGGACAGCTCAGTTCGTACTGAAGTAAAGCTTCGGAACGTCAGTAAAGTGACTGTGAATGGGAAAGGTGATGTTCCTATATTTGACAGAAGCGGAAAAAGGAGAATAGTAGAGGATGTCTACTATGTGCCTGGTCTGAAATGCAATCTGATTAGTGTTGGACAGCTGATGGACAAGGATTATGAAGTCAGTTTCAAAAGAAAGGTATGCACAATCCTAGACAATTCACCCAAGAAACAGTTGATTGCTAGGATTAAAATGACAAAAAATTGCATGTATCCATTATGCCTGAAAAGTAGTCTAACTGATGTTGAAACTGCTTATAAAGTGAATAGTCAAGATCAATCTTGGCTTTCGCATTTAAGGTATGGGCATTTGCATTTTGGAGGCTTGAAAATGTTGCATCATAAACAGATGGTAAGGGGATTACCTTCCATTGAGAAGCCCACAAGCTCATGTGACAGCTGCATTATGGAAAAACAACATAGGGACAGTTTCCCTTTTGGTGTTGCATATCATGCTAAGTCTTGCTTGGAGATCGTCCACTCAAATCTATGTGGACCAATGCAGACACCTTCTTTAGGTGGAAACTTGTATTTCTTAAGTTTTATAGATGATTATAGTCGGAAGATTTGGGTGTATTTGCTGAAACAAAAATCTAAAACTTTTGGGATCTTCAAGAGATTTAAAGCCATGGTTGAGAAAGAAAGTGGCAAAACAATCAAAATCTTGAGATCTGATAGAGGAGGTGAATATAAGTCCAATGAATTTTTGGAATTCTGCAGGATAAATGGAATTAAAAGACAATTTACAACTCGCTATACTCCTCAACAAAATGGTATTGCCGAGCGGAAGAATCGAACCGTCATGGATATGGTTCGTAGCATGCTCAAAGAGAAACATTTGGGAAAAGAATATTGGGGTGAAGCAGTAAGGTGTGCTGTTTATATCTTGAACAGAAGTCTAACTAAAAGCTTTTCAAACCAAGTACTGGAAGAATCTTGGAATGGGAGGAAGTGTTCAGTTGCACATCTTAGAATTTTTGAGTGTGTTGCATTTGCACACATACCTGATAAGATAAGAAAAAAAATGGATGATCATAGTGAGAAATGCATTTTTGTTGGGTATAGTGATATGTCCAAAGCATATCGTTTGTATAATCCCATCACCAAGAAGATGATTATCAGCAGAGATGTTAAGTTCAAAGAGGAAGAGTCTTGGGATGGAAGTGTTGACAACACTATTATTGGAGGTGTACCATTTTCTTATGAAAATGATGAAGGAGTTGAGCAGATTGAACAAGCTGGATAGCCAACTCCAACTGCTGTTATTCCTACAACAAGTACACTAAGAAGACAAACTGTTGGTGTAAGTACTCCACAATCAAGAACTCCAAGAACTCCTATGCAAGGTGACTCATCTAGACATGCGGATCAACAGTCTTCAAGTTCACAACTTAGTAGTGATTCTAATCCGACACTTGCTACTATGAAATCTCGGATTAGAGGGCAGAAAATGAGAAGCTTGAATGACATTTATGATCAAGCTCTTGATGAAGAAATAAATCAGAATGTAAATTTTGCCTTAATTGCATATCAGCCAGCAAATTTTGATGAAGCTGTGCAAGATGATGTGTGGATTGCTATGGATGAAGAAATAAATGCTATTGAGAAGAATGATACATGGGAGCTAGTAGATTTACTAGCTGAAAAAGACTGTATTGGAGTTAAATGGATTTACAAAACCAAGCTTAATGCTGATGGAGAAGTTGTGAAACACAAGGCGAGACTTGTAGCTCAAGGGTTTAGTCAACAACCCAGGATTCACTACAATGAGACATTTGCACCTATTGCTAGGCTTGATACTGTGAGGCTTGTTTTAGCCATTGCAGCCCAACACAGTTGGAAAGTTCATCAAATGGACGTAAAATATGCTTTCCTAAATGGATTCCTAGAAGAGGAAGTTTATGTAAAACAGCCTTCTGGTTATGAAGTCAAAGGAGAAGAAGAAAAAGTCTATAAATTGAAGAAATCCTTATACGGCTTGAAGCAAGCACCAAGAGTGTGCTACAGTAGAATAGATGCATATATGATCAGCAATGATTTCAATCGAAGTGGAAGTGAGCCTACGCTGTACACAAAGGTAAACAAGCATGCGGAAATACTTATTTTGTGCTTGTATGTTGATGATTTAATTTTTACTGGAAATCTGTCCATAAATGACTTTAAAACAGCAATGAAAACTGAGTTTGAAATGACAGATTTGGGCCTTATGAAATATTTTCTGGGCATTGAAGTCAAACAGTCAGAAAATGGGATTTTTATATCTCAGTCCAAGTATGTGTTTGACGTCTTAAAAAGGTTCAGAATGCTGAACTGTAAATCAGCAGCAACACCTGTAGCAACCGGGACAATGTTAAGCAGGAATGATGAAGGATCTGGAGTTGATCCGACTCAGTTCAAGAGGCTGGTTGGCAGTTTGATGTACTTGACAGCAACTAGACCGGATATACTGTACGCTGTAAGTCTGATTTCCAGGTTCATGGAAGCCCCAAAGGCTTCACATTGGCAAGTTGGAAAAATAATTCTGCGTTACATTGCTGGAACTGCAGAATATGGTATACTGTATTCGTCAAATTCAGAAATTAAATTGATTGGTTTAACTGATAGTGATTTTGCAGGAAGTCAAGATGATAGAAAGAGCACATCTGGATATGTGTTCAACCTTGGTTCAGGGGCAATTGCTTGGTCTTCAAAGAAGCAACAGATTGTTACTCTTTCTTCAGTTGAAGCTGAATATGTAGCAGCTACTTCAGCTGCTTGTCAATCTGTGTGGATGAGAAGGATACTCTTAGATTTGCAGCATGCACAAAATTAGCCTACAGAAATTTTCTGTGACAACAAATCTGCAATTGCACTTTCAAAAAATCATGTTTTTCACAAAAGAAGCAAGCATATAGATACTAGATTTCATTTCATAAGAGAACTGGTAAATGGTAAACAGATTTGTCTTGAATTTTGTAAGTCCAATGAGCAGCTTGCAGATGTATTTACAAAGCCATTAGCAAAAGATGTTTTTGAGTTTCATAAACAAAATTTAGTTGTATGTAAATGTGTATAAAGTTGTATGGCGATAAAATTAAGGGGGAGTGTTGGTAATTAATTTGATCGCCAGCTCATTTCTTGAGCCTCCTCCAGTTATTAAGATGTATTTATGGCTGATAGAACAACGAGCTACCTACAGTATGTAGCTTTAACTTCTGAGGCTTGCTGGCACCTCGTGGAATGCCAAAATTTTACTGAATTTTGTAATCACGTTTCAAGTCCGTTTTGAATGGATTTTCCGGTCATAAGCACATTAGATATGATATTTCCGTCAACCAGAATGTAACTGATATAATTTTTTTGTTTAATGAAAAGTTTAGAGTGTGGGTTCACTTCTTTTTTTGGTTTACATTCTCTTGTATTCTGTGTGTGTCTCTGATTT
>LPNX010979910.1:2350-21847 GCA_001517045.1 Pseudotsuga menziesii | reverse complement strand
CTTCATGACCATCGTAGAACCGGTTTTTATTCACCCCTAAGCATTATTTTACTAGCAAGTTCATGCGCTTTATGTGATTTTACTAGCAAAATCATGCGCTTTATCTGGGAGAGCACACCATTTGCATGAACACCATGGAGCCACCTGATATTTTCAAATTTTATATAAATCTGGATTGGTGCTCCTGAGTTTTAACATCAAATGTGGTTCTTGAGGCTGCACCTACCCAATGGGAATGTCCTGTATTGACTACTTCTTAAGAAGCATTGAAAGAAGTGGAATTTCTATATACTTGTGAGGATTCTCTCTTCTCAAATTACTCTTCCCAAGGATGAATATTCCAGTTCGGTATATCCTCTTGCTGTTCATCATTTGATAAATGGATTTGTACTATAATGAGTTTGAATAGATAGGTAATGAATTTGTACTATAATGAGATTGAAAAATTACTCTTACCAAGGATGAATATTGCACTTCGTTATATCCTCTTGCTGTTCATCATTTCATAAATAGATTTGTGCTATAATGAGTTTGAATAGATAGGTAATGAATTTGTACCATATAATGAGATTGAAGACGCAATTGTTGTCGAATGTATCTTGTATGTTTGCAAAAAATTTAATGGCTTAAAAGCATCCTATTTCTTAAAAAATTGAATGATTTTGAGTATTTTTAAAACGTAATGCATTTGATGCATTTGAGTTAAATGGTAATAACGTTTTTTTTTAAAGGTGGCCGAGCATTACAAAATAAGATAATAAACTTTTTAATTTTTTATTATGACATGAAATGATTGTTCTTAATTGTTTGTTGTGACATTGCAGGATCGTTCTCTTCAAAACCAATTGGAATGGGTAGGAGTGGAAAGATTTGATTCAATTAAATCGATGTGCTTGATGACATTTTTTTGCGCATAAGTAGCAATTTTCAATGACGTTCCAAGGTTGATGCAACATTCTTTGTACATGCACAGCTCATGATCGCCAACCAGAGCATGTCTTGGTCTACTTACAATGTTAATTTAAGTTTCTTCAATTTCAAATTTGCAATTTCTAGAGATAAAGTTGCACTTGCTATTGCCAATGCATTCCCTTCTTAAATAACCTTTTCATAAACACTTAAAGGAAATTGGTTGCATGCATTATTGACATTATTGATGGAGAAGCCATACCCATGCTTGTTCAATGAATCCATCTCTATGCTTACGTTCCATCCTTGGTATTGTGTCTCCCCTTTTGCCATTTTCATTCACAATATATTATGATAAAAATGGATGCCAAGCACCATTTAATCAACTAATCGAGTTAGATATTTATTCAACTAATCGTGTTAGATATTTATGCTTCATCCTTTCTCTTTTCCTCTTTCCTTCTCATCACACCATATTATGATGAAAATGAATGCCAAGTTCCATTTCATGAATTCTCCAAAAATTAGAACACATTGTTACAATCACCTAGTTTGTGGAAATATCAAAATTAAGATGGAAACCCATATAATTTCGATATCAACATTGGAATATGTTGTAATGCCTTTTTTCTAAAGACAAAGGGGATAATTAAATAAATATTACTTCTATTTAGACACATTTATTTAATTAATTGTATACTTATTTTAATTTTATTTAACTCAAATCATGATGACAATAGTTTCTTATAAACATCACAATTATAATAAAAAATATATGGATTTAAGAAATTGACAAAAAAATAAGAACGATGGGTCAATATTTTTTGAGAAAAAAGGTTGATGACAAATAAAAATTTTATTATGTAACATTTCAATTTTAACTTAATTTTAAATATTGAATTTATTAATTAAGTTTATAGTTAACTTATTGTATATAATAATATCAAATATATAATAATAATAATAAGTTTATTATTTATATATAATAATTATTCGATATGTTATAAATCATATATTATTAATATTAACCTAATTTAAAAATAAATAATATATAAACCATAATATCAAACTCAATGTTGATAAATATAGATATTATATAAAATATTTATATGAGAATATATTTTAAAGAATATATTTGTAATTATTACTATTAGTTCATCACACTTAGAGACAACTATATTGCAAATGCGTAATAAATTATTCATAATTAAAGTTATACCTTAATTATTATTTATATCAAGTGATAACGCCATAAAATATATAATACCACTCTTCAAGACAACTATATCCAAAATATATAATAAATGATCTATAATTAAATTTATACTTTATGTACGGCTACTAAGGATACAAACTTAGTTGCTTGTGCAGTTTGTCAGGAGAAGCTGAAGTTAAAGGAGGACTAGATGGAGGTGTAAGAATATTTTCATCCCTCATCCATTACCCATAAATGAGGACACAAACAATATGCCTCATTAATAATTTCATATCACGTGGAAGGATCACACATATCTACAAGATAGAGATCTTCAATGATTAGACGTTGTCTCCATTCCATAGCCAAACAACAATCTACATAATTTATTTAAAATAAGTTAGAGAAAATATGAAACCTAACCTCTATGGAAAAGTTAGTTCTATAGTTGGTTCACTTACTTCATTTATCTCTAAGTTAGGTTGAGAAATCCCCTTAGTTTTAAACATAAAAAATATTAAACAACAACTGATAAATAATAAAAATAAAATTTTAAAATTAATAATATATACATTAAATAGGAGAAAAATATACAACTAACTAATTTAATTATTAAAATATGGAAATAATATTATCCTTTACATGTCCAAAATATATAGTAAATGATCTATAATTAAATTTATACTTTATGTACCATTTATATCGTAGTATAAGGCTACTAAGGATACAAACTTAGTAGCTTGTGCACGATGTCATGAGAAGCTCAAGTTAGACGAAGACTAGATGGAGGTGTAAGAATATTCTCATCCCTCATCCATTACCCATAAATGAGGACACAAACAATATGTCACATTAATAATTTCATACCACGTGCAAAGATCACACATATCTACAAGATAGAGATCTTCTAATAGATCTTCAATGATTAGAGGTTGTCCCAATTCCATAGCCAAACAACAATCTACATAATTTATTTATATTAAGTTAGAAAAAATATGAAACCTAATGTTTATGGCAAAGTTACGTCTATCGTTGGTTCACTTACTTCATTTATCTCTAAGTTAGGTTGAGAAATCCTTAAGTTTTAAATATAAAAAATATTAAACAACAACTATGAAATAATATAAATAAAATGTTATAATTAATAATATATACATTAAATAAGACAAAAATATACAACTAATTTAATTATTAAATATGAAAATAGTATTATCCTTTACATGTGCAGACTTACCCTTTGTAACGACGCTGTTAACTAATAGATCCAAAACTTATGATAGCCAATTCAAACCATTCTTAAGAACTTCTACTCTCTTCTACTCTCGCAAATGCAAACACATCAATATGCATCCTAAGATTGTTGTAATCAATCTAATGTCGATCGAGTTAGTAAAAACCTATAAAAAGGTAAAGTAAATATCTCTGAAGTATAGAAGACCACATATCTCCCATCACACACATTACAACAATGATATAGAGCAATACAAAACTGTCATAAAGTAATGGTAGATTGTCATAAAGTAATGGTAGATTATCTAAATAGTAGGTGCTTATAAAATATTATATAAGAAATAATGTGTTTATCATTAAAAGTATAGTTTTTTTAAATATTATCATCATAAGAAATGATAACCTAAAATTCTCTACTATGAAAAATGTAAACACAACTACTCGCTAATGACATTGCTAGTGACACGAAACTCACAAGTGCGAGTGATGTAAATACTAACATATTTTTTACATATATAAAAACGGAGTTTTACCCAATCAAACCTACTTCTAGACAACCTAATGATAAAATAAAAATAGAACCTACTTCTAGACAACCTAATGATAAAATAAAAATAGTCCCCTATAGGTTGGTACAATAAATTGAAATCAACCCTAAAAAGCTGCCTACAGCGATCTGTTTAAAGGTAAGCTAGTGATAAAATCAAAAATAGTCCTCCATAGGTTGGTATGATGAACTGAAACGAACCCTAAGAACCTGTGTACCGCGATCTCTTTGAAGATTACTTACATTAACAAATCCTTCTTCAGGTTGAGAGAGTTAGCATTCTCATAAAAAGGTAAGTGCCAAATTCATCTAAATGATGGTGAGTGTGAGGTCTATGAGGGGAGATAAATATATATCTCCCACCATCAAATATATTAACATAATGACATACAAAATTTGAAGTGTCAAGCTATGGACGAAGTTACACATGCCATACTCTTGTATGCCATATCTTGATTATGGATAGAAATATATGCCAGAACCTATGGGTTTATTTTCACCTGGGTTCATCTTCCTTTAGGTGGCTTTGTCCCTAATTCCTAAGCAAATAAAATAAAAGTGAAGAAAATTTTTGTTATATGTAAAAAATGTTAATTTCTTGTAGCAAGGCTTATTATGTTGATAAGCTTGTATATATGAAGAATTATTTAAGAATTTTTTATTTCTTGATGTTGTTAAAAAGTTATTAAATTGAACACATGGATAAATGGATCAACGCACAACTCACAAAATAGATCACACAATTTACTCAGTAATTCAAGAATGAACCAGTGCAAAAATGGCTTGCAACTGTGGATGCTTTCATTAATCAAAAGTAATTAGATAATAATTACAATGAAGTACAATGGCTAAATAGCCACAAGCAATTCGAATCCATGTGAGGAAATTCAAATTGATTAGACTCTACTTGACTGAATGGTTAACTGACCTTGTCTAAATCATTATCTGAGCTCATCGGAGTTCTAAATCACAACTCAAGAGTCTAATTCAGTGTTAACTAAGCTTAACTCACTAAGGTATGTGATAAATGCGCCTCTCTTGCATGCAACCATGCAAACCTAGCGCTAACTGAATAAAGAGGACTAGAATTGAATGTAACTGAATCGTAACTGATCTTGACTAATCACTAACTCAACTCAACTAACCTTGGTTGGTATTGGCAGTCAAATTGGCTCCTAATTTATAGGGATTGATCTAAGAAGCTCCTAAACTGATTCATGCAAGTGCAATCAGTGGAAGTAGGCCTCAATTAGTGTTCCCCACAGTTTAGTAACTAGAACATGTGCCCCAATTAGGCCAAGTGGACCCAACCGTGCTAGTGACTAAAAATAGACTCAATGGACTCCCGATCTAGACATGACCCCTGATTTAGACATATGACCAAATTGGACAAGGTATGATTAATAATCCTAACACCCCTAGTAACTAAGACCATAGGTCACCCATTATATCAAGTAAAGTAAAGTATCTACTCAATACAAGGATCCATGGAAAAAAATACATGGGAAAAAGTCCCCCCCTCTAAGTAAGCAGATAGAATCAGGATTCAAGTTTGAAAAACTTGAAAGTATGTTGCAGCAATCTCTGTGATGTAGCGAATCAACATGCATGATGTTTTGTGCATAGGTATCTTGGAGTCTGGCATGTAGACTTCTCCATCTTCTCCCAAAATGATGATGGAAGGAACGAGGAATGTAACCTTTGTCTCTTGTTGGATGAATAGGTGTATGATTAGCTGTATTCTTATGAATGTACTGAGACTTATCCCTTTCCATGTAGCATCTTTCCATGTAGATTTAGTATTTAATGAATCCCAAAATATTTGTAATCTCCCTAATATCTCATGATCATAATATATTTTATTAACCATAACTATGTCAAACACGACAACTATGGAGATGATATTATTAATAGTGATACCTATTTGGGATGTGCTTTCATTTGTCCGTGGGGTACCTTTGCATACAAGAAAATGCCCTTTGGATTGAAAAATGCTAGGGGAACCTTTCAACGGGATATGAACTTTTCCTTCCATGATATTAAAGACATTGTCGAACCATACTTTGATGATCTGCCTGCACATTCTCGTAAGAGGATTCAACATCCAGATCATTTATGGTTGATATTTGAAAGATGCAGATATTATAAAATCCGCTTGAATCCCCACAAGTGTGTGTTCTGCATCGAGTCAGGAAGATTGCTCGGGTTCATTGTCTCTAATAGAGGCATTCAAGTGGATCCATTAAAAGTAGAGGCCATTGTAAATCTGCCTCCTCCTTGTTCTATCAGGCAACTTCAAAGCCTGCAAGGGAAGTCTAATTTTTTTCGACGTTTTATTAATAACTATGCNCCATTAAAAGTAGAGGCCATTGTAAATCTGCCTCCTCCTTGTTCTATCAGGCAACTTCAAAGCCTGCAAGGGAAGTCTAATTTTTTTCGACGTTTTATTGTTAACTATGCCAAGATTACTAAAGGTTTCATGTGCCTGCTCAAACACGACACCCCATTTGTATGGGATGAAACTGCACAACTTGCTTTCGAGGCATTGAAGAAAGCTTTGTTGTCGGCACCCTTACTACGTCCGCCAGATTATTCTAGGGATTTTATATTATATCTGGCCGCATCAGAGTCGACCATTGGGGTAGTGCTATTCCAAGAGGACGATAAGCTCATAGAGCATGTCATTTATTATCTTAGCTGTGCTTTGGCCGAACCTGAAATTAGGTACTCCCACGTTGATAAATTAGCCTTAGCAGTTGTTTATGCTGTTCAGAGGTTACGTCACTACATATTACCGAGGACCACAACAGTAGTGGAAGATGTGAATCTGTTTCAATATGTTTTGTCCCGACGTATTGTTGGGGGGAAATTCAATAACTGGATAGTCATTCTCCAAGAGTTTGACTTGGATTTTCAGTCTGCTAAGTCTAAGAATCCCTTATTTTTTGTTGATCTTATAGCTGAATTTTCTACTGAAGAAGATGTAGCCGTGGAAGATGACTCATTCCCAAATGAGCACAACTTCTTGATATCAACCTCTGATCCTTGGTATGGGGATATTCTTATATATCTCTATACTTTGAAGTATCCTGCAGCTTCCTGACGGGAGGAACGATGTAAATTATGCCTTCATGCTAAGAAATACCTCATAATAGGAGATACATTATATCAACGAGGGGTAGATTCCATTTTGAGTCGATTCCTTACCCATGATGAAGCAGAGATTGTCTTGAATGATTCCCATAGTGTAGCATGTGGGGGTCATTTATCTGGGTTAGCAACGGCTCAGAAGATACTACGTGCTGGTTATTTCTAGCCCACGATCTTCAAAGATTGGGTGGAAGTAGTGAAGCGCTGTCATCCTTGTTAGCTTTACACGAGGAAAATGCGGTCACATCCTGCTTCGTTATTTCTCGTTGTCTCAGTAGGCCCCTTCCCTGCTAGCTTTATTTCAAAACTCAGCAAGATACCGTGCGGACGGAAGCATCTTCCATCGAAAGCATTAAGTAGAGTGTTTGACGAGACCAGCTCTGGGGATCCAAGAGCTTTCCAATAGGTCAAGGACATAACGCATGTAGAAGCACCCTCATTAATAACTGCCCTTCCAATGGTATTTCCACCATGGATGACATCTATTGATAAGGCTACATGATAAGGGAGGTGAATTTTAACATCAGACAAATGAAATTTCGCCATGAGACTCAATGAGTCCATGCTGCCTAAATCTACTAAAAGGGCATCCCGTTGAGCAGGACAACTTTGTAACACCTCTAAAGCTAACATTGCACATGGGGTTTGAGCTAGATCTTCAACCACATAGTAACTTGAAGCAGCCCTAGTTTTAGGGTTATGCAAGGTCTTCTTGAAAACACCTTTCGGTATTTTCGGCATAATTTTAGCAGGCTTCTTTATTGTGAGAGGGTTAGAAGTTTCACCTACAGATTTACCCTTCTTAGAAGTCTTTTTTTCATAATTTTTATTCCTTGTTTGTAACAAAGTCAAAAATCAAACCATGTTGATATAGTTTGGGTCAGGGGCATTTTGAGTACCCCCTGCTACATTAGAAGCTGAAGCAAAGTTCTGCCCTTGGGGAAAAGGATCCTTCAGGACAGACGGTTGTTGAGCTTTAAGTAGCTTCTGGGCTTGTTCCATAAGGGGAAAAAGGTGAGTAAGGTGATCCTCGTGGCACAACTTGCACGTGAACTTAACCTTCTTCTTTTATTTCTTGCCCCCATCAGCACTATTCGCGGGTTTCTGCTTGTTTTGGTTTCCCTCTCCTTTATTTCCTCTCTTTTTCTTCCCACAAGGCTGTTGATTGCCCTTCTAAGAGGTTTATGCAAAATCATTTGCACTTTGGGGGAAGGGGCAGCCTTTGCTGCCTCCACCGTAAACTGCTTGATGGACAACTGGTGAAGTTGCTTAGCCAAAGACTCTACGGTGGGAGAGTTTACGAACCCAACCACACCATCGACATGGGGTCTAGGCTTAGGATTCTCTGCATGATGGGTAGGCGTTGGTGCCTCAGGGATAATCTCATACAAGATCCTGTGTTGTGAATAAATCAAATCCAATTGTTGGGCCTTGAGAATGGCTTCTTCTTCATTTGTCAGTCCTGAGGTGGATATGTCCTTAGATATGTAGGGAAACAGGGATTTAAGGAACCACTCTACTAGGAACTCAGGAGGGATGGTGGCTTTTATAAGGCTCTTTCGCCTCCTCCACTCTTGGATATGATCCGAGATGTGGGTAGCTTTGTTCTGCCTAAAGGTAGATAACAAGTCCGTTCCGAAATCATATCAGATAGGAAGCTGAAAGTGGCTAAGAAATGCACTCACCAAGTCCCAAAAACTACTGAAGGAAGCAGAAGGTAATTCAACATACCATTTTTCCGTAGTATTTGTCAAGGTTCTCTGGAACAGCCTCAACCTAACTGAATCTTCATTCACTAAATTTGAAGAACACCATAAATGGAATGTTGTGGCATGAGCCCTAGGATCTTCACCAACTTTTCCCTCGAACTTAGGGATGTCTGATGGAAATTTGGTGGGAACAGGTGGCCATGTAGGGTCATTCCTCATCGGGTCATTGATCAACTTAGACAAATATGGCAAGTTTAACGTTGCCATAAATGGAATTTTGGATCAAACCGGGGCACTAAAAGTTCCAGCCTAGGGATTATAGGGACCTACCCCCGAATGCCCATAGGTAAAGGTGGGGTTGCCCCCTGCCACCGGTTGCGAAGTGGGTAGATTACTCTGAAACAGATTCCATCCATAGGCCATAGGATTGTGAGTGGGAGGTGCATTATAAGAAGTTCGGGCTGTCCCAATCAAAACTGGGGTCTAAAAGATAGGAGACGGTATCCCTCCACTAAACAAAGAAAAGGGAGAGCTCATAAACAGGGCCGAAATTGGGGTTTGAAAACTTTTCCCATAAGAGGTATTATTTCCAAACTGTACTCCTACGTAAGAATGAGATGGGCCCACAAATGGAGTGGATGGGGGAATGTGCCCCCCATTCTAAGGGAATCCTTGGATGAAAGCCAAGGATCCTATCAGACCACTTTGGGTAGTGTATGGGAAGGAAGAAGGAACAATAGGTATACTGGGAATCCCGGTAACCATATCACTAGAAGTACCTGCTAAGTTTGAGTGAACCGGCAGTTGAACCACCTGGCTCGCTGGAGTCAAAGGCATAGAAGGTATACTATATCTAAGGGCACTTACTGGGGGAGGTAGTACCCCTTCAGCCGGAAGGGCTGAGGTGAACACAAAAGAACTTTCTCCCGTAGAAGACATAATCCTACCCACAGGGGACCCTAAAATAGGTGAATCAAAAGGTCTAACCTGAACGATCACAAGATTGTTTAAATAAGTCAAGGGCGTGTTAAAATTCCTTGCAAACTCATGAGTCTGCAAGTCTTCTATGTCAACTGTATCAATATTAAAATGGTTAGCTATAAGTTCTGGTTNGTTTAAATAAGTCAAGGGCGTGTTAAAATTCCTTGCAAACTCATGAGTCTGCAAGTCTTCTATGTCAACTGTATCAATATTAAAATGGTTAGCTATAAGTTCTCGTTCACCTAGAACTTCACTTACTCCTACCGGTTCAAATGAACTGTCTGTGTCCAATCCCCACCTTTAGGGTGGAGGTGGAGGTTCCAAAGTCGAGAGAGGAGGAAGGTTTTGGAACCTTCTTGACCTTCTTATAGGTTGGTCCTCCACAATTGAAAATTTAACAAATCAAACCCTAAGGCCAACTAAACAGAGGAAAAACCACAAAGCACACACTATAAAAGTTCCTGAAGCCTCAAACAATCAATCAAGGGTGAAAGATATGCTTTCCCAAAGAAAGCTGAAGAACGATTACTTGGCATCTTTGAAGTGGTTCTTAGGCACAAGCGAAGAAATAACCCACCACCCTTCCACACTTACAACAAGGGTTACCTTCCAAGCCCATCCAAGGTGAACCAGAAATAACCTTCCAATTTACCTAGGTATGAACCCTAAATATCAAGAGACTAAAGGCTACCTTAGCTATACAAATAGTCTGGGGGGATAGTCGCAAGCCTGACTCGTACGAATGGGAAAGGTAGCTGAGCCTGAAACTCTATCTAGGATAGAATCCCCAGATGCGTAAAAGTCATGATTTACGTTTTGACAAGGAATCGGAGGGTTATCTCCTCAATCCTGATTTACATAAAGTCTTGATTTAATAATAGATTTTAATTATTGTGTTCATTTTAAAGGGGCATTTCTTACTCAGAAGGAAATAGAGTGATAAACTATGGTGTTTTTGACTCGATAAGAAATAAAAAAAGAAAAGGTGTATTTTTTTTTCAAAGAAAATTGCCACTATTAAAGCAAACTTCTTTTTCTTTTGTAAATATAGATTGATGAACAAATGCGAATGATAAAGAGAAACAAAGACTATGTTTTGGTAGTTTTCGAGATTATATTTTAAAACTGAAATGAAAACTATTTATGCATAAGCAAATGCAAAAGCTTAAAAATGTTTTTCTTTTCACTTTTTAAAATGCTCAATTACTACTATGCACCTAAAATGCACTAAACTTGAGTATTCTCGGATCAAATAAACTATATAAAACAAGCAAACTGAAGTAAATAGGTCAGTAAAACCAAGAATCAACTGACGAGGGAAGACCGAGAACCCTAGCTTGGGTGTGTACAATGACAAGAAATCACTGCAAACTCACCAAGGTAAGTGACAAACCAACCACTATCAAAAGATAGACTGCGAAAACAGTGCCCAAAACCCTGATCATTTATTCGGACAAAACACTTGAACATACAACCCAAAATAGGTCAACCTACTTCAAGATGCAAACAGAAGACAACCCAAACAAGAGAAACCCAAGGGCTTTACAAGAAAGCACAAATTGTGGTTAGCAAGGTCTTCAGACTGACATCACAGTGTTTATAAAGAAATCCAACTAACAAATAGGAATTACAAAAGGACAGGGACAAGCAAACCCTAGGCCAAAAATCCCTATTTCCAGGCTTGTACGTGACTCTGTATGAGGGAAATTCGTGTACTGTACACGATTGTCCAAGAAAGCAACCCGCATATGCATGCCTCTGTACGCGACTGTGTATGAGAGCAACCTGTGTACAGGTACAAATTTTTTCTCAAAAAAAAGGAAAATCCACAATGCTTTCAAACACTATGGTAAGCATGAACTAGGATAAAATACCACACACAAAATTCAAGGCAAAGACTGGTCAAGAGTGACAGAAATAACCTACAGTAGTCTGGGCTCCCCAGCGGAGTCGCCAGTTCTGTTGTACAAGAATAAACACCTTATAACCAAAGGTCTGGGGTTACCAACATACTCATAAAACTTGCAGGAAATTAACTTTAGAGTACAGAAAGGAAACAAGAAGATAGAGTAGACTCACTCAATTCACGATGGTTGATCCTAGATTTGTCTTCTTCCGCTCCACTTCTCCTCCAAATCCTTCAGGGATGTTTATCCTTCACTTGTAAAGAGCAAATCCTCCAAGAGCAAGATTATACATATATATAGAATAGGTTAGATAAATCATATATAGAGTGCTTAATCATAAATATTCATTAAACCATGATACATGAAAGACATTCAAAACACATTTGGAAGAAGGATTCTCTTTATTAACAATAGTGAATGAGTAAAGATTACAAACCAACGCCTGAGACAAGGACTCCTCTGCAACCAAAGGATTTTGAGTTCCACTACTCCAAAGACTTCTGAATATACACCACCAGCATAACTTTTCTCTCCAAGTATGATTGATTAATACCCTCCCCAAGGCCTTTATTTATACTTAGTGAAATAATGCAGTTTCGAGGGTTGAGGAGGTTGAGACAGTTAAGATGGTTATAGTTCAGAGATTAACAAATCTTATATAATCACGATTTATTATTTTTAATGTCAAAGGAAGGCATACGCGGGTATTAATAATGGAAACCTGCATATGACACGTGAGTTTCTCTAATGGAAACCCGCGTATAGATCTGTACGCGGGTTGCAATTACAAATACTCGCATACAGTACGTGACATGCTGTAGGAAAAGTCGCGTATGTACGCGGGATGCATATAGACAAAGGCGTGTACAGAAATTGACATATTCAAAGGTAAAAATGGCAAGCTAGACGGATAATGAATGTAGTTCATAACATGCCCATCTATAGTGTTTTAGGCAACCTTCAATCCATAAGTGTCCTTTTGTGTGCCAACGTAGGGAATGTCGGCACTCGGACGGAGAAGTGCCATTTGGGTAGATAACAAGATGAGGAATTCGTTGCTCGAAATCAATAAAGGGGGATGCCTGTAGGAACAACACAAATTCATATCAGAAAGAGGGGAACGCAATAAACATATTCAATTATTTTTTTTCCTTCCCTCAAAAACTTTCTATGGGCTAAACTACATAGAAATATTATCGTCAGTTTCCATTGGCTAAACTCCATTAGTTTATTGATTATTGTTTTAATGTTTATAGGAGAGATATTGTAAAGATGGATCAAGATGAGGCATTCACTCATTCTTCGAGTAAAATATGTACTCGCACATTCATTGAGACAAGGACGCCTAATACCACACCTAGATCTATTGAAACAATTTCAAATGTTCATTCTCAAAGATGGTCTGAAACATCTAGAGATTCCATCATATTATACCAAGTCACAGTTGGTATGTGGTTAAAATTTATGCACATGCAAAATTTTGAGTCAGCATGCATATTTATATTTGTTTTAAATCTTGTTCTTCTGATCTTGATAAGCAGCTTCGACTCCTCAAATATTTATGCTCTAACATGGGTATGACTGTTAACACTGACAAAACAAAGGCTCTATGAGAATGTTATTGCCAAGTTTAAAAGAAATGAGGGGTGGTCGAAAGATATTAAGTGTAATATCAGAGTTAAGAAAGGCTGCCGCCTCTCCCCTACCGTTTTTGGCATTTACATTGATAAGTTAGAGGGTTGTTTAGAAGAAGCAGGCTGTGCTGGTACGATCTTAGCTGGAATAGTCATCATCCTTCTTCTTTATGCTGACGATATTGTCCTTAGGGCAAGGTGTTCTTCTGATCTTGATAAGCAGCTTCGACTCCTCAAATATTTATGCTCTAACATGGGTATGACTGTTAACACTGACAAAACAAAAGTTATGATTATCAAATCCAAGAATGATACTTACGCTAATTTTATGTATGACAATAGCAACTTGGAGGAAGTGTCTTCTTACAAGTACCTAGGAATTGGTATTCACCACAAGCTCAACTGGAACTATAGCATTAAGAAAAGGATTAACGGAGGGTGGAAAGCTTACTTTGGTCTTGAAAATCCTGGAGAAAGATCGAGCAAATCCAGAAGCGCTTTATAACTTATAACCTCAAAATAAAAAACAATACACCCTATCCTATTCTCCTTATAGAAGTGGGTCTTTCCTCCATCGAGAGCCTAGCTATGACTAGACTCCTGTTATACAAGATCAAAATCAATAACATGGGAGACCATAGACTCCCTAAGATTGCTTTAAAATTCAGCCAAAACCACTTAAGGATCAAGCGTGGGTGGTATAAAGATACCAGATCTTGGTTAAATCACTGGGAGATCGATGAAAATGTTGCTTTGCAGAATATTAATAACATTAAAAATATTATTTCTTCTAAGTTTAAAGAAAAATTGAGTGAGAAAGATCTTGAGGCTAAAAGCAAATTAAGATATTATAAGGAGGTCATCAACCCTACTCTAGAAGATCAAAAGTATCTCTCTGTTTTGATGAGTACTAAGAAAAAAATTAACATAGCTAAGATAAGAACGAACTCGCATGACCTCCATAGTGAAACTGGTCGTTGGACAGTCCCTAAAACACCATGGGTAGAAAGGATCTGCCACCTTTGTGAGAGTAAGAACATTGAAGATGAAAATCACTTCCTCTTAGAGTGCCCTGCGTACACCCACATTAGATCCCAGTTTCATAATCTTTGTTGCAATACCGACTTTCCTAGCCTTTTAGCCTGCCAAAATTATAGTAAGCTCGTGACGCTTCCTTCCAAGCTCTTTGAGCATAGAAATATAACTTTAAAGAAAACTAATTAATTTTCTTCTTTAGGTCCGATAGACCAAAGTTTGGTCTCAGGGGACGTTAACCATCATCATCATCATCATCATTATCGATTAATGGTTAATGACATCATCCAATATATGTTAATTGATATTCTTGTGAAGTCTATATTAGGATAAAAAATTTGTACTTAAATAGTGATTAGATACCCTAGGAACTTTTTATAGCCATTATATGGTTTTATTTGTGGTTTAGAACCATTCTGAAATAGTTTTCTTGGACCAATTCATTTTTTTCCCAAAACGTAGAATTTTCAACAATTTTGGAAAAGTTTTCTCCAAAAATATCGATCCGAAAAATTGTCCTTTCAAAACTGGTAGAAAAAGATTTTTTAAATTTAAATTCATCTAAAACTCTATAAAGTAACTTTTGAAGGTCGTTCCACCCCACCCACCCCTAAAAGATACATTTATGGGTGGTTCAGAACCACCCTTGTAGTGTAGGTTGTTCATAATTGACCTTAAAATTTTCTTTTCGAGGGAGGGGAGTTTGAACTCTACCAAAAATTAACTATTAGAGGTAATTCAAAACCACTCTTGAAAATTATATCTGAGCATGACTCAAATGTACCAAAAAGGAACAGTTGGGGGCATTTCAAAATTACCCTCCAAAATGTACTTTTACGGTTCGGTAGAAATTCTTTTAAAAAAAAACTGTTAGAAGGCTTAAATTCTATAATTATTTCTTTTAGAGTAAATTTGAAATTTTTTTCTTAATTCCCATTTGAATGTTATTCAAAATAATCACTCCTAAAGCTTTAATTATAATAATGGTATAAAGAAAACAAATAAAAACACTTACCATAAATAAATAAAATACCGAATAAGTGAAATCAAATTAAATGTACGAAATTAAAAAATGATTGTATCACCATGGTAAACAGAAAGGCCATTTACTTATTCCTCAATCCTAAATATTCT
The DNA here is from genome assembly GCA_001517045.1 of Pseudotsuga menziesii. Classification (NCBI taxonomy): domain Eukaryota; kingdom Viridiplantae; phylum Streptophyta; class Pinopsida; order Pinales; family Pinaceae; genus Pseudotsuga; species Pseudotsuga menziesii. Next base: position 6,416 of record LPNX010979910.1, on the reverse strand, counting down.
AGAATCCTTGGCCATCATAACCTTTGAAATCCTTGGCCACCATAATCCATTAAATGCTAGCAACAAGACCCTTAAAAAAAGAGGAGGTGAGAACATGAGATGCGAATAACTGTAGAAGTGAATTAAATGTGAAATTAGGTTTGAAAATTCTACCAATCCTTGGCCACCATAACCTTCGAAATCCTTTGCCGCCATAATCTTTGAAATTGTAACAACAAGACGCTAAAAACGAAAGAGGAGGTGAGAACATGAGATGCGAATACGTGGAGAAGTGAATTAAATGTGAAATTAGGTTTGAAAAAATATGTTGTTTTCTAAAATCTTAATTCTTGATTAAAAAGATTACTTTTATGTTACATGATTGATACAATTAAATCTTTGAAAGCCTAAATTTTTTATTTTTAAAATATTTATATACAACTTCAAAATTTCATTATTAAGAAATTGCATCATTAGTTTGTCATTGTAATATTATACTGATAATAATAATAAAAAAGACCTTTACATGATAACTCAAGTTGTTTAGTTCTTTAACCTTGATACAAGTGGTATTCAAGTTGATTCATCTCTTTGGCTACCTTTATTGCATGTTATCAGATTATTCATTTATGAGCTCAAGTTTTATAATTAACATTGATTGCTTTGAACCAGATATCATCTACGAAATGTGAGAATATGGGAATATTAGAAGCATCACGGGTGCACTTTCAACAAAGCCATCACAAGAATAAAGGAAAAAAAAGAGGCATGCGCATCGTAACTCTGACCCTCCTCCTCCATCTGATCTTGAGGAAACACCTACTGTACTCCATTATTTTTTTCACCAAGTTTTTTTCAACAGTTTGGTTTAAGAATAGTTTTGATTTTTATTAAATATTACTATAACAAAGAAAAAAAAATTAATGAGAATTTAAGGAGTTTACAAAGGTAACTTAACTATGTAAATGCTTCTTGTACATGTTTTTCTTAATGTTTTAAAAGATATTAATTTTTTTAACCATTTATAGAGTTGTTAAAATATTTTTAGATATAATCTTGGTTTGAGAATGGTTCGTCGTTTTTATTGAATAGTGTTATGATAAGAAAGGAAAATATTTCATTGGAATGTTCGGGAGTTTTTCAAGTCTCTAAATTTTTTATGGAAAACATGTTAATACTTATTTATGCTATGGAAAAAAAATTAATAGTAGAAAGTTTTGGGTGATCTTTGGAACTTTTAGTAGTTATTTTTAGTTTTTTCTTTCTCCTCATTTCTTACTTATGGGAAACCTCCAAAACGTGCCTCGTGTATGGTATTTTTCATTTTTGGTAACATAGTCATGGCTTAAGGGATTTCTTATTTGATTTTTAAATACTTAAAGGTCACAAACTCTTTCCTGTGCAATGTTATTTTTGCATTAAAGTTGTGCATTCTACAACTTAGTAGGGAGAGATCTGTAGCTCCTTCCATGCTCATGATCCTAGAGTTGAGAGGTAGCTTTAATAAAAAAATAAAAAAATGTTATTAAAAATAACATCGGCTTAAATTAAATTTAAATTATTTAGAATTGCATATTTATGAAACAACATAAATTAGATAAACTAAAATGATAGACATTGCATTATACATTTTTTTAACATTTCCACTTTAAAATAAGGTTTGCACATTGAGAGATTTGATTCCGCTGGATGCTTGGTATATCCTTTTTTAGATGAATATATACTTGTTATTATTCATGTATTTATGCTTATATACTTATTCAAATACTAATGTAGGAATTTTTCCTTTAGAGGATATTGTCCATGTTGGTCTTCGGGTGAGCTTAAGCAAGCGATGGCTGTTGGTAATTAATTTGATCAGCAGCTCATTTCTTGAGCCTCCCCCAGTTATTAAGACGTAGTTATGGCTGATAGAACAACAAGCTACCTAAAGTACGCAGCTTTAACTTCTGAGGCTTGCTGGCACCTCGTGGAATGCCAAAATTTTACTGAATTTTGTAATCACGTTTCAAGTCCGTTTTGAATGGATTTTTCGGTCATAAGCACATCAGATAAGATATTTCCATCAACCGGAATGTAACTGATATAAATTTTTTGTTTAATGAAAAGTTTAGAGTGCGGGTTCATTTCTGTTTTTGGTTTACATTCTCTTGTATTCTATGTGTGTCTGTGCTTTGTAATGCTACCTCCAGGCCTCGTGCCTTGACGTGGTATCAGAGCTTGACTGCGAGCTGTGTCGTATGCCCACCCTCATCCATTCTCCGCATACGCTTGGCTTCCTGGCTGCTGGTTCAGCATATTCAGACCCATCGCAGAGAGCTCTCTTGGTTAAGGATTGAGCTAAGCATATGTTAGGGTTTTCGGTCCAAAAAAAGCCACGGAGGAGGTTGTAACAGTACTCTTGGTTGAAAGAGTCGTCAGTTGTATACAAGAGATCCGTTGGTTGATAGAATCCCCTGTTCATTCAAAAAAGAAGCCGTTGCTCCAGTTATCTCTTACAGAGCCGCTAGTAAGAGTTGAGCCGTGTTTCTTGCTACCTTACAGCTAGATAATACACCACCGGTTTGAGCCGTTGCTCTTGGCACTGCTACAGAGCTGCAAAACTTGGTTGATGTCGTGCTTCTTGCTATTTAGCTGTGTGGTCAAGAGCTGCACATTTTCTTGCTGCAGAAGATTAAGTTGCTGGGAGAAGAGAGCAGAATAGCTACCATTGCTACAGCGATAGAGCAATTAGTGAGAAATTGAGTTTGCCCCTCAATTTGATGCCTTGGGGTCACCAGCTTCACGAGCTTTTGTGGGACGTTGTTCTAGCAGTAGAAGATCTCTTTGGAGCAGCGGGTTCAGCAACCGTTGCTGGCTTCTTAGCCTTGGGGGGCCGCCGACTTTGGAACTGCAGTGTTAGCCGTTTTCTCTCTGGAGCCGTGCGCTTCCCTAATTTCCTTGAAATTGTAAATCTTCTGTGTATGTTGGTGAGGACCAGTTTAGTTCTGTTATAAATCCATTGGATGTTTTAAAGTTCAGGTATAAAATCCTTGGTGTAGCTTGGTGTCTAGTGGACCAGTTAAGTCCTGTAGTTTTCTAGAGTTCAAAACCTGTCATTGTGTGTAAACCTGAATTAAAACAAAATGTCTATGAACAGTGCTCAGCCACAGGTTCCCGTCCTTGAAGGGAAAGCTGATTTTGATTTTTGGGTAATTAAAATGAGAACTATTTTGGGTTCCCATGGGATGTGGAATTTCATAACAGATGGGTATTCAGAACCTGCAGACTATGTGGCAGAACAACTACTAACAGTAGCTGAGAAAGCCAAACTAGATGAAAACTGTAAGAAGGATAAGAAATCTCTTGCTTTCAGCCATCAGGGCATCAATCCTGTCACCTTCATTAAAATTGCCATTGCTTAGAATGCTAAAGAAGCATGGGAAATTATGCTTGTGACAAGTTATCAAGGTGGAGCTAAGGCAAAAGTTATTAAATTACAGAACCTCAGACGTGATTTTGAAAACCTAAAAATGAAGGATTCTGACTCTGTTGAGCAGTTTATGGGTCAGGTGTCCAATGTGGTCAGCCAGCTAAGATTACTAGGTGAAACCTTGCCGGACCAGAGAGTAGTGGAGAAAGTTCTTAGGAGTATGCCTAAGAGATTTTAGTCTGTCATAGCTGCCATAGAGGAGTCAAAAGATCTAAGTCAGATGAGTGTTGAATATTTGATGGGATCTTTGATATCTCATGAATCCAGGATGAACAAGTATGAAGAATCATCGCTGGAAAATCCATTTAAAACACAAGTTTATGTGTCAAGGGGAAGAGGTAGAAAAGGAAAAACAGGTAGAGGTAGAGGTAGCAGACCGAATTTTCATGGTGAACATAAGTTTGATGCTGAAGCTGAGTGGGAGAAGAAAATTCATCATAACCCTCATAGTTTCAGGGGGAGTAGTAGCAGAAATGTGCAGCAGAATGCACAGAAATATGATAAATCAAAAGTGCAGTGCTACTACTGTAAGAAATTCGGTCATTATGTAAATAGATGCAGGAAAAGACAAGCTAATGCAGCCATTAAGCAATCAAAAAATCTGATTGAAGAGCC
>LPNX010979906.1:0-20495 GCA_001517045.1 Pseudotsuga menziesii | reverse complement strand
AATATGAACTATGAGAAGACAAGATAAGTACAAAAAGGGCTATTGGCATCTCACCATTTTCAACTGTTGTATGGAGCAGAGGTTATTTTTCTAGTTTCCATAGGTTTTCCAGTCATGAAATTGTTCCAAGAACAGGATGAAGAACCAAATAACATGCAGAGAAGTCTTAATTAGTTGGTAGAAATCCATAAGATGAGAGAAAGGAAATATGATAGATTCTAGGTATATCAAGAAAAAATGAAGAAAACATTTGACAAAAAATAAACAAAGGGGATATCCAAATAAATGACTTAGTTTTAAAATGGAATGCTAGAAAGGAAGACAAACATGGAATTTTTTATCACTTATTGAAAGGTCCATATGTTTTTGTTGCATATTGAGAAGATAATAGATTTATTTTGCAAGATCAAAATGGGATAGACATTGGAGGGGCTCCTATGAATGGGAGATTCCTTAAACATTATCTTTATTGAATATAGAAAAGATTTTTTACACTACTTGTAAATATTTTATTTTATTAAAGATTAAGTATGAATGGCGGGTTGAAAGATTTCAAGCCTAAAGATGAAGGCCCTAAGATTTAGAGCTTGTCATTTTTCTAAATTTGATGTACAAAGAAGAAAAAAAGATTGGTTTGTAGTTGCAATTTGATTTGAAATTTGCAGCTTGTACAAAGGATAAAATGTTATTGGAATTGGTCTGTGGGTTCTTTGCTACCTCATAGGGAGGATAGCATCCCCAGTTGGAGCTAGCTGTTAGCATAGATTTTGTTTTGAATGAATTTGAATAGGTTTAAGGGAAAAAGATTAGGTTTAGTCCAAATAATTTGATATGACCAAGAATTTAACAGATAATGCGTTGAAAGGAGAGAAAGCTTCCCATATGACCATGGGTTATGTTGAAAGAGAGTAAAAATCGTGGTTGAAGTGCCTTATAGCATCTTGTAAAGGAATCGATAGTTTTGATTTAAGAGTGGATGAGATCAACAACAGATAGAGAATCCACTGAATCGAGGTGTGCAATCTATAACATTGATTAACATTGGAAAAATGACCGTTCAGCAATGTTAAAGGTAGGAAACGATCAACGACACATGATTGGAGGAGAAAATATTGACAATTGGAATGCATTCCACGCTCCCAACTCGCAAGGGAGATGAAAAGGAAAAGAGGTAGGAGAATTTTTATTGCTTGACATGTGGTGAGCGGAGAATCATTTCGCTCGATGATAAGCAGTAATTAAAAAACTGCCTCCCGTGATCCCGAAACTGCTTTTGGAATATTATAAAGAGAAAAGCTCACATGGGAAGGGGATATTTGTCATTTTGTTTCTGAGGATAAAACATGCATGCACATTTGGAATCCAAATTAGACATTCTCTTTCCACCTACCAGTTTCCAGGTAGGCCACGTATCTCAAACCCCGAGTTATTCTTAAAATTGAAGGTGGAGGGGAAATGGAAGTTCATGTTAGGGAATTCAATAAACTAGAAGAAATATTTGAGAAGAGGTATGGTGATGTTTTTGTCACTGTGCTATATTTTGGTCTGGTTCATGAACTAAAGAACAAGCTAAAAATCGTAGAAACATAGGGAATAGATGTACATGACATTCACAAGTCCTATTTCCACCATTTTTGTCCAGACTAAACCCTAAATTTTCCATACTTTGTTACTTGGTGTGCGACGAAGCATTCTCAGTCAGAGCAAGTTATTATGGACTCCATCCAGTAAAAAATACTTTGACCCATAAATTCCCTCGTCATTAGAAATTCATTATAAGGTTTGTAGTCATTTTCCCCAAACTTGGAAGATTTCATGGAAGAAAATTTAATTGAGTTATACATGCATGCTATTGTAGAAGTAAAACAAACCTTTCTATTAAAAAACCTTAAATCCGATGCCTTAGTTTAAAATATACCTTTCCCTTTGGATATTGACATGATCAATGAAGAGTCCCGGTGTGTTCTTTCTTTGTTATGTCATTTTTTAGGGTTGGATAGTGAGAGATTTATGCCTAAAACTTTATTGAGATTATTGCTTTGGTTGAGTCTACATCAGCTGGAGTTCGAGCCTAGTCAATATTTATGTCTTAAATTTGATGAGTTCCTAGGTGAAAATATCCACTTACAACTAGTGAATTTCCACATGACCAAACACTTCAGATATTAGTCATATTTGGTTAAGATGTTCCTTTTTCTCAATGAAGAAAATTTACAGTTTCCAGAAGTATTTTTTTCCTCTAAAATTAGAAATAATCCTTTCAATTATATGAACCTCATTATGTCATAAGTGAATAGTGTTATTTTTTAAGCAATCCTTCTTGGAGTTCTACTGGATATGGTAGAAGTGCTATAGTTCAACCCTGGTAGAATAATTGGTGATTGGTTCCTTTTAAAGGAACATATTATCATCAGGGTCTATGGTTTTATTCATGGGCATTACATTTCACCTGCATTTTTGACACCAAGAGTTTTTTCCCTAGAGTTCATCAGACAGAAGCTCATTGTGGAGAATGAACATTTTTTAAATTTCAGGAAAGCTTCAGAGATTAAGTTTCCATTGAAAGTAGGTCCTTTTATTGTGAAGAATAAAGTTGCTCCCCTAGTGATTGAAGAATTGTTACAAGACCTGCACTTCATGAAAGCATCACATATCAATTATGTCCCTCGTCAAATCATATCACAAACAAGGAAATAGAATAAGAATAAGTCATTTAATCACTAGAAAATATAAGAATTGGATGAAACAATCAAACTGATGGAGTATAAACCAAGTGCAAAGAGTTTAGAAAGTTTGCAATTAAACCCCTCTTCATTAATGAAATATGTTGCTATGTTAGTACCAACCCCTAGTAAATATGAAATTACTAGTAAAAGAATCTTTTCAGAAACAATCGAGATTGAAGATAAAGACCAGGACTCCATAAAGAAACCTAGTCTTGATTCAGGTAAAGCGTTGGTTGAGTCAAAAGGAAAGAACATGAAAGAAAAGGGAAAAGTTCAAAACCCAATCCTCCAAATTCAAGAATATACTTTTGCTGAGGCACAAGAAGTTGGTTCTAGTGATAATTACAAGTCTAGAAATGACTTGTATAGTAAGTATGGGAAGGACAATAAATCCTCTCCTGAAAAATATTTGAATATTTTTGTTAAGGTGAGAGATATATAAGATAAATATGTTTCACTAATAACTGTTAAACATCATGTAGGAAATACTTTGAACTTGGCAGTGGCCTCTCATGACAAAGTTTCAAAAATGAGAATCAATTTGCAAAAGATTCCAGTCCCAGATAAAATCCATTTATATAAGAAGGCTAGAGAGGTAATTTATATTAATTTGTTAAAGGCTACTTTTAAGGTTTAAAAGTCGCAGGCTACAGTGCTAAGATTGGAAAACCAAGTGAAGCACGAGAAGATTGAAAATAAAACATATCAACAATGGATTAAGAAGATTCAGGGTGACCTTTTGGATATGGATAGTGAACTAGACAGAGGACAAGCAACAAAGAAATTTTTTGCTGGAAAAGAGAACACAATTCAATTGCTTAAGAAGAAATTAAAAATTCCAGCCACTCAATTAAGTCAGGCATCTGAATTAATAGTTTTGGAAAAAGAAAAGGATTCCTTGTCCCAAGAGTTGAATGATAGAATGGAAAAATTGTTGAAATTTGTTGAAGAGCAAGGAAATTGGGTGAAGGAAAGAGATTTCCTTATAGCCAAGATTGATGTTTTGAATCAAAATCAAATGATTTTGGAAAAAGAAAGAAAAGAGGAGGAAAAGAAAAAACAATATGAAATAGGAAAACCAAGTGTGGAAACCAGTAAAAAGGGTATAGTTCAAGTTATGTCTCAATTCAGCCTGAAAGAAGAGGAAATCAAAGGATTAAGAGTAGAAAATCATAAGCTAGTTGAAGCAGTCAAAGAAAAAGAAGAAGAAATGGATAATTTTGAGAATAAATGTAAAGAGTTACATGAGAAAAATGAAAAACTAACAGAAAAAAGATTTAGGGCAATTACCAGTGCAAGGGGGCAGGCATTTAATTTGGGACATGACTATCATTGAAGTTACTAAAATGAGGCCCTATTTGAATTTCATAAAAGATAACGAAACAATGATCAATATAGCAAGACATATTTGGGCATTAATGAAAGAATATTTATACAAAAGGTCATCAAAGATAGCTCAAAATACCATCAATTTCCTCAATACTCTGTCAAAAGAGGAATTGAAAAAAATTGGGATGAAAGATAGAATCTCAGTGATAACTTAGGAAAGTTATTGGAAAACATCATCATGTTGAGAGTGTCCAAGCCAAAGAAGATCAAATGTTACATCAAGTTAATTCTTTGACAGGATTATTTACATAATTATTTCATAAAGGACTTCCCTCTTTTTGGGATGAAGAAGGAAAATTGATTCCCTAGTCTAGTTATCAAACTTAGTTGGTTCAAGCTTGAATGGATCATAAAATTTTGAATATATGACCCAATTCTTGATAGGGAAGGTTATAATCGAAAAGCTTGCAATATTTTTTGAAATTTTGGATCAATTCATAATGATAGGTTCGAAGCTTTCTCCTATTTCTTATGTGGATCATGTGGAGTTAAGATTTTTGGATAAAGAAATGACCAATATTGAGGTACCTTCTGGATATCACTAGAATACAATTGGAACATTTAGGAGGATGAAGTATAAGTTGCATCAATACATACATTCAACTACTGAATCTTCTCAATTAATGAATCAATTTTATTTCGAACTTGTGATAATTCGACAATAGAGGACAATGATCTAGTTGGAGCTCTAGCTTAGTAATTAGATATTGCTTCAATATTCATTGCCTTCTATAGAGTGTCCCAATATGAGGAAACAACCCATCGCAATAAGGGAAATCTATTCAATGGTAACAATCCATGAATGAACCATTCCTTATGGTGTGCATCATGCACAAGAAATGAGAGCTTAGCCAAAATATCTCTAAATCATTGCACATAATCACATGCAAATTCCCCCTCTATCTATTGGATTTCCATATATTTTGTGATTCCTTACTTTTCTAAATTCGACATCTAGAACTTATCCATAAATAAATTTTTTAGTTCTTGTTACTTTAGAGATAGAGCATTGGAATCCATTCATTCTATCAGATTCAAATACCTTTGGAAAAATATTTCGTGTACTGTTGTAATGGCCCCCTCTAATTAAGCATCCAAAAACATTTGCTAACCTACTTAATTCCAATATGTTCGAGAAGGTATTACATGAGAGGAAATTAAATGAAGGAATTTGATACTTAAAGAAAAACATGACATTCATTCAGTGTTAAGTCATCAGTCGGATAAAAGAAGCCTTGTTTCTTTAGGCTTAAAAGTCAACATCAAAATAGAATTGCATGCATGTAAAAGTGATGCGGAAACCCTAAAAGTACATGAGACTCTATTTAAGAGGGTTATGAGACCATAGAAGATATCTATTGTTATTGTTGATTGATTTTGGAGTTTTGAGCAGCAACATAGCGTGTAGTCGCGGCTGTTCGGGTTGGAGACCGTGTCTTCAGCTAGCGAGGGTTCGGTAGTGAGATATATTTCCTAGTATCTTATTGGGATAGATCATCCAGGTTTATCCATTGCACACACCATATACTATAGTATTCATAGATCTAGCACATTACAAAGGGTTATTATAAGATCCACATTTTGCATCCGAAAGTACTAGGGAAAACACAGAAGGATTCATTGGGACCACAAAACCCAGTATTTCCTCCACATGTCTGCTTTCTCTCTCTCAGCAGGCCTATCCTATGGTATGTGGTGATGTTCAGACATTAGGTTTCTCACCTGGAGAAGCTATCAACCAAATAGATCAGTTGGGGGAGTGAGCAGCAAAACTTCCAATCAATTTGCTATGGCACTTAGAGGTATACAAACCTCCACATGTGCCTTTCCATCTCTCCAGCATCAGCAGATGGACAAGCTTAGAAATGTTTAGCCCAAACGGACCTCTTCTCTTACAAAAATGTCACCTTTAGTCTGGAGGGTGATTACGCTACTATGGGGCAGTAACACCAGAGGGAAAGAGCATTATTAGACCACCCATATGGATCCTTATGCATTTAGCTATCTCTAGAGTCATTATCAGCCGGAATATTAGTGGGAAGTGTAAAATTCTCTCTGTAAAAACCCTAACCCTAATTCAACTATATTTTAGGGAATTTTTGCATGGCGAGTTTGCATGCATAGTTATTTTACAAATTTCTATGAGATTGAGTGTGTGAGTCATCACTATCATAGAACATTAGAGAATATCAGTATTTGGGATATTATAGTGGTATCAAAGCATGTTCCTTGCGAGATATGGGCTTGAACATCAGAAGTAGATGAATACCGAAAATGACACTTTTGTAACCTATAGGAAAAGAAGGAGTAGGTACACAAAGGAATTTGAGGATATCCAACCAGAAGATACCAACTCAAACATGGACCCAATAGGTATACACTCTGACAGGGGAAAAGGAACAGGAGAAGATGAGGACAGAATGGAGTTTCACAACCTAGTAAGCACATTGAAAGACTTAGCCAAAGGGAAAAAGGATGTACTTAAGTCAATCAACAGATTATCAGCGAAACTAGAACTAGGTAATAGCAGTACACCTCTCTCACCAGTAGATAAAGGGTCTACAAGTAGTAGTGGGAAACATGCATACACCAATATGTAGAACACACCCCACATATATAATAGACCTTCCAACAGTACTACTATACCTCACTTGGCATATGCAGTAGCAGGTCCATTCATGCATGTAGAGCATAGTGAACCCTTTGGGGCCTATTTGCAGGAATACAGGGACTTAGGGGATGAGTTTCATGCGACCATGTCTTTTTTGGATTTTTGCAACATGAAGAGTAGGAACAGGCCCAGGAATTTCAACAAGGGATTTGTTGTAATATCACAGAACACATAAGGTTACAAATAATACACACTAAAACATATATGAATAAAATAGAGACAAGAGATAAGAACAAATAGGTGAATAAAAGATTATATTATACAAATGAGGCCATAGAACATAGAGAACTGAACTGAGTTCTCATCTCGCTCAACATCCTAATATATATGTTTACAAAACGGTTACAAAATAACTACCTATTGGTTCGGTGAACCGACACGACCTTAGGTGGTCGACCTAATCTCTTAGTTTAGTTGGTCAACTGACTTAGTCAGCTGATCGACGAAGTCGGCCCATTGACTTAGTCAGATGATCGACTAAGTCGGCTAACATTCAAGTCGACTTATTGACTTGCTCCTTCTCCATCTCCCCCATGAACAAAATGTTTCTTCGTCCCAAAGAAACAGGGAGGTACAAAAATTCTTGCTGGCATTTAATAGTTATTGCAGTGGGCTATGAAGTCTGATGGTCGGTCTTTTCTGTATGCAAAATTCTACAATGGATGGGGATGTTATTGCGAGGTGATGTTGGAAATATGTCCAACTCTACAAAATGTTTTGGATGTTGATGGTGAGTGTGGTCAATCCTGATAAGATCAACATCTTTTCTAAGATGGAGACTTCAACTACCCTCTCCATTTCGGGACCCATGAACTGGTCCTTCTCCTCTTCAGTTTCGATAAGTCATTTCGTCTATGGGAAGATGATGTCAACTTTCTCTAAGCTAGGGAGATCTTGTTGCACCCACTCATGTGATTCCCTTTCCAGTTTCTGCAGTTTGGCAGTTTCAAGCAATATATGTTCTTCTATTGTCGTTATGAGTGCTTGTTCAGTGTTTTTTCTACTCTCTAATGTCTGAATCCCTTGTTGACTCTATCGAGTCTACTGGTAAACTTGCCTGTAGTGATTAAGCCAGTATCTTAGTACTTCTTCGGTTATGACAGACTCGTCCATATGATCCTGTAGTACTTTATATGCTTCAGAAAATGCAGTGTGTTTTGCCATTAGGAGTCAGGCAGTTTCCTCTTTTTGTTCCTCCTTTGTCACCTGAATGTGAGCTTTGAGTGTTGACACCATGCTCTCAAATATTTGATACGATTTTTCAAGCGGTTTGTCTATGTCGATCTCTATGGGGCCTGACATGACGAACTGGGCCACATTCCTGTATTTGTCGATAAACTTTACCTGTTTTGTGTTTTTGTCCTGGAGTTCTTTATTTCTTTGCTCGATCCTCGTATTTGCTTCACTTGCTATAGTTTTGAGGAGTTGTCCTAACTCTATGTCGGTCAAGGAGCTTGCATCCTTCATTCTAATTTGGACCTTTGAAGTCTTTCCATGATGCTCCTTCTTCTGTTTCTCCTTCCTCTTCTTATGCTTTTCTTTATCTGCTTCTTGTGTACCTGCAACAGTCGAGGTGGGATCTTTGGTTTGTGGGTTAGAGGCCGATGGTTTGTCTGGTTGGGGAGGTGGGATGACTACCACCTCTGGTTGTGTGGATGTAGTCAGTTGTGGGGGGGCTTTCTCTAAGTCAGGGGGTGGTGGTGGTGGTGGAGATGGTGGAGTTGGCGAATGGTCGGGGGTGATTGGTTTGGGGGAAGTATGGTTGAGTTGTGGGTTGTCGGGTCAAGGAAATCCTGCAAGTCCCTATCTCTGTCAAATTTTGCTTTGACATCCTCCGGCATCGCACTTTTCCATAAGTCGAGGGGGCTGACTCACTGTGGTGCCGATGCTTGTTCCTCGGTTATTTGCGTTGGTGATGGGGGTGGAGGAATCAACACAAGATTGACGATGTTTTCAGGCATTGTCATAGTCTTTGCTTTCTTCAGTCGACCTGCCTGTGCTCCAGCGTCGACAAATCGTTGGAATTGGGTTTCGACTGGCACTTTATTTTCTACGGCATCCTCTATGATGTCGAGGGCCATGGCTACCAGTTCGTCTTTGTCTTCTGAGAAGTCGGAAAGTATAAGCTTGCGCTTACCTTTACCTTGTTGTTGCTATTTTGTTTTTAGCTTCTTCCTGGCCGCTGCTATTTCTTTCGACAATTTTTGAATAATACCTTTGGTAACAACATACTCAAGGTTTTCTGGTTCTATCTCCCCCGTGGTTCTTGATTTGGGGCAACACTTTCTGCAGCTGGAGGAGTTATCTGCTACTGTGGCTGCGGCTTTGGCTTTGTACTCTGGGGTTCTGTTATTTTTGCGGTCAGATGTTTGATGGTTATCTGTAGTTGATCGGTGTGTTCGACTGGTGTCTCCTCCGACACAAATGTGCTGATATAGAGGTTGAGCTCATAGTCTTCCTCTTTTTCTTGGTCTATGAGCGGCTCCTCAATTGGGAAGTCGATCTGGTTTTCTATTGCTAGTACTGGTATTTTTGTTTTGGCCTATTGAGACAGTTCCTGGAAGATCTGGTCGACAGATGGATAGTAGTCAAGGGCTTTAGCGTTGGAATTGTCTCCTTGCATGTACCACACCGAGGTATGGTCGAGCTCCAACTGGATGTGGGAGTTCGTCAGTAGATTTAGTCGGATGTTTTGAGGCACCCTCTATATAGTCGTGCTGACTTTGAGCTGTTGAAACCAGTTCTCCAACAATTTTTGTAAGGTTCCTTTCTAGGAGAATGGTTTAAACCTCCACATGTCAAACTTCAATGGTTCCCGAAAGACTAGACTCCCCTCTAGGAAGATGTGGTACATAAAAATCCATAAGATGAGGGAGGGGAACTTGATGATACCCCCCATTTCTTGACATCTCTCACATATGGTATTCACCATGTCGGCTACATAATCACCCCATCTATATATTCATTCGTCGCTGGAAATGGTGTCGACGACTTCTAGCATTTATAACTTAAGGTCGTTGCCTCGACCTGCTAGAGTGAGTGTTATTGCAATCATTTTGGCCACAATTTGTGGTGCTCGGGTTGTGATTTGGCTAATCGTCAACCCCTTGGATTTTTTTTCGGAAGGTGACCCAATGAGCTCTTCAATCAGTCCTTCTTTGATTCCGACTGGTACGGGGTCTCCTCCATTAGCGAGACCAGTAAGATTGGAGATGACATCTCCAGAGATGTCGACCAACTCGTCGAAGTAGAACTGACCATTGTGATACTGACTGATGATGAACTTGACAGCAGTTTCCTTCATACCACCAAAGCTAGCCATAAGCGGTTCGTTGGCATAGCTGAAGAGAGTGTTGTGTTTGATTTTCTCTACTGCTTGAGTGGCCTTTTTGTCGACAAAGGCCCATTCTTGTATTTTGGTCCATATCTTTAGCCATGAGCCTTCCTATACTTTGGCATTTTTGATGTTTTTCATCCTGTGGACTAAAGGTGTATCCACAGCCTATATCTCCTTGGCTTTAGTCGAGGCTCTAGTTTGTTTGGGGGCCATTGTGTCGGTTTGGTGGTTGATGTCACTAAGGGCTTCTTGAATTTTGGTCGACTGGATGCTTTGATGCTCTGTTTGTATAGGTTGCAGTGAATGATCCTTCGATGATCCAGTATCTATAGGCGATGCTGTGGTTGTGTGCAGCGATGGGTGTATTAATGGCGGACGTGATGTTCCAGCTGGAATACGTGAGTGTGTGTTAATGGAGAATTGATTTCGATGCTCGATGTCATGAATGCACGATGGGACTATCGAAGTCGTTGGTTGATGTCGGCGATGAGAATGGTCGACGAAAGTAGTTGGTCGATGGTCATGATGACGGTTGTCGAGATGGTGATTTCTTGTCATGGTTTTTTGTCTGTAGGGTATTATTTTGTTTTTGGAATTTTTATTTTTTTTATGGATTTTGGTTGACAGTTATGGTTGTTATATGATTTTTTTTTTAGATTTAGTTTCTATAACATTTTAGTCGGGCTCCATTAACGAGCTTCCGAAATACTATGCCCTGTAACGTCCTTAGTCAGACTGATCCGTTGGGATATATATCTTCGACAATGTAAGGTCCCATCCATTATGTGTGGAACTTCTTAGGTTTTCCTTTGACCTGAATATTGTATAGTAAAGTAAGGTCTCCAACCGACAGGTTTTTGTTCTTGATGTTGCGGTCATGCCATGCTTTTTGTTGTTGCTTCTGGATTTCTTGGTGTTGTAGCGGCCATGAGTCGGTGCTCTTCTAGCTTGCTGAGTTGAAATAATTGGTCCTTCTTTCCTTGTTATACATAGACATGTAGTATTTCTACGATAATAGGTGTCTGTTGTCGAAAGTGTAGTGGAACTACTGCTTCTTGTCCATAGACTAGTTGAAAACGAGTTTGGTCAATCGATCGTTTATAGGCTGTTCTATATGCCCGTAAAACTAAAGTTTTTTTCTTATCCCAGTCATCCTTGTCAGCATTACATATTTTAGTTAGTCCTCTTTTTAATGTTTTATTGAATGATTCAATTGCTCCATTCGACTAAGGATGATATGATGTACTCCGACGGTGGTCGATTTGGAACTGGTCTGTTAGGGTTTTGATAGTTTTGTTGATAAAGTGTGTCCCTTGGTCGCTAATCAGGGTTAGTGGACATCCAAATCTAGTGATGATATTCTCATAGATAAACTTATCAGTTATCTCACTAGAACATGTATCGACCGGTTCAGATTCTGCCCATTTAGTGACATATTCCACTGTAGTAATGATATACCTTGCACCTGACCTTTTTGCTGGTATAGGAAATGGTCCTATGAAGTATATGGCCTAGATTTCAAATGTGAGACTAGGGTTTACTGGTATGAAAGTCATTTCTATACTAGGCAGGGGTCGACCTAGTCATTGACATCTGTCACATCGACTAACAAAATCTTTGCAATCTCTGTGGAGTGTCGGCCACCATAATCCTGACTGTTGGATTTTCTTTGCAGTTGTGTCTGCCCAGAAATGTCCTCTTGTAGGTCCATAGAATGCTTCATGCATAATGTGGTCTCGTTCATGTTCTAGTACACACCATCTGAGGATGTCATCTAATCCCATTTTGTATAAAAATCCGTTGATGAGACTATAGGGTGCAACCTTCATAGCTAAGATATGCTTTTTCTCGGTGCTCATACCTTCTGGTGCATGTCCATCTTCTAAGAACTGAGCTATTTCCTCTAGTTCTACTGGAACTGCTTCTATCCAAAATAAATGTGCATCAGGTACGTCATCGTTGACTCCTGTCGGTTCTTCTCCTGTGTCGATTCGGGATAAATGGTCAGGACCAACATTTAACTTGCCTAGTCGGACAACAACTTCAAACTCAAATTCTTGGAAGAGAAGTAGCCATCGACAAATCCTACCATGATGGAGTGGTTTATTGACAAGATACTTTAGGGGCTGATGGTCGGTATAGAATATAAATGGATTAGCTAATAGATAATGTCTATATTTTTGTAGGGAAAAGACCATTCCTAGGGCTTCTCTTTCTGTGGTCGAGTAGTTTCTTTCAGCCTTATTTAATTTTCAGCTGCTGTAAACTATGGGATAATCCATTCCATCATCTCTTGGTTGAGTTAAGATTGCTCCTATTCTGAGGCCTGATGCATCAATATGGACATGGAATTTGATCAACCAGTTTGGAAACTTTAGGATGGGGGATTCGACTAGTTTTCTTTTTAATTTTTTGAATGATATGTGGCATTCCTCCGTCCAGTTAAACTCTTGATATTCCCTTAACAGTTCTTCAGGAGGATATGTCATATCTGAATAATATCTTATGAATTTTCTGTAACAGCCTGTGTGGCCAAGTAACACCGTGACTTGTTTGGGGTTCACTGGTGGTTTTAGGTCGAGGATAATTTTAATCTTTGTAAAGTCAAACTTGATACCTTCCTTACAGACAATGTTCCCTAATAATATCCCTATGGGGGTCACAAATATGCGTTTATTGATGTTTAGGGAGAGGTGAATTTGTCAACATCTCTACAGCATAAGTCAGAGCCATTTGCAATGATCTTTTAGCATGAAGTATATTGTCCAGTAATCAAAGTATACTGCCATGGTCTTGTAAATGTATTCTTGAAATGTTTTAACAGCAATTCGAGAGAACACTGCAGGTGCATTCTTTAATCCAAAAGGCATAAATTTGTAAGCAAAGGAACCAAATTCACACACGAAGGTTGTCTTCTTATGGTCCTCTTTAGCTATTAGTACTTGGTTATAGCCTGAGAATCCATCTGTAAATGAGTATCATTCATGTCCAGCAACTTCATTCAAGATTTCATCTGCATAAGGAGTTGGGAATGGGTCTATCAGTGTTACTTTGTTTAGTTCTTTGAAGTCGACACAAATTCTTAGTCTGGTTGGGTCATGTTTCTTAGGTTGTACCACCATTGGAATTTCCCATTCTGATTGGTCGATAGGGTAGATGATGCCTACTGCTAACATGTTATCAATTTCCTTTTTGACTATCTCCTTGTATTTGTGAGCTAGTTTATAAGGCCTTTCCCTCACAGGTCGAAGATCAGGTTTAGTATCAATTTTCATTTCTCCCATTTCGTGGACTAATCCTTTGAGATCTTTGTAATCTCTAGAAAATACATCTTGGAATTCCCTTAGTAATTTCACTATCTCTGTGATCAGTTCTTTGCTCCAGTAGTCACCAATCTTGTCCATTTTTGGTCGATCATCATTTGAGATGTCAAATTCTTTAGTTTTTACTTTAGCATCTAGCCATTCTGGTGCTTTGGCTTCATTGATCGATTGACTTCCTTCTTTGAACTGTGAGAATGTGGTAGGGGAGTCGGCTGCAGTCATTCTGTCGGTATCTGGTTTGTCTGTTGTTTCGACTTTCAGGATGGTGCAAATAGGTTTTGTTGTTTCGACATGGTTGGATTTCCATCTAAAGATTTTTCCTTCTGTGTTTTCATTTTCTAATTGTAATCTTGTCGACTGTGGCTTTAGCTATGTTTGTATTTTGTTACATTTACTTGTTTGTCGGTGATCTTGTAAGGGTTTATTTTCGGTCGGCTGGATAAATTCTTTAATTTGTTTTGCTGTTTTGACCAAATTTTCATTTTGAGGTATAAAGTTGAAATCTTTAATAAAAATTTTCCTGAGTTCGTGCCATAAGAAGGTTTCACCTATAGCTTCTTCCATATTATACCATTTTTTTGGTAAGTCGGCTAGGGTTGATGGGAACAAGTGTGGCCATGCTCGTTCATCCTTGTATCCAAGTCCTCTCCACTCTCTTTCACATGTTTTGATATGGTCCTCTGGGTTCTGTCCTTGAGTGAATATAGGTATCTCAGCTTGTTGGGTTAACTTCTTTCCTCCAAACCTTTCTACAAAGTAAGTCGAAGCAGTTGTCCAGGTCTGTAATTTTGTCTGATGGGTATCCCACCATCTAGCAGCTTGTCCTGTAAAAGTTTCAACTAGGCTTTGAAGGCGGCCATGTTCACCAATATTTTTGGAAACTTGTTTGACATGAATGACTGGTGATTCCATTTCCTTATATCTTGGTAGTTTTGTAGTATTCAAGTTGGTCGGTTGGAAGGTAGGGTGTTCCCTAATTTTATTTTCAAAGATTTTTGGAACAACGGACACTATCAAGCACTATTGGGTGGGATTTTTCTACACTTTTTGTATAGTCCAGCACCCTCTTGATTGTGTTTCGTATTTCTCGATCTCCCAATCATATAATTCAGTGTCAGAATTATAACCGACTGAGTCTTGGTTACCTAAGTGAAGTTCTCTATGGATGTTTGGTTCTGTGTAGTCTGCATTGTTGTGGATTTGTTAGAGTTGTCAGACATAAACTTCTTCATCAATAGGTTCAGTCCAAGGTTCCACTTGAGATGGATGAATGGGTACAATAAACTTTTGTCCATTTCCTTTTAATTTGATTTGTTCCTTGTCTAGGGATATGGATGCTTTCATCTTTCTACTGCAAGGTCGACTGACTAGCACTGGGAAGGAACTGGATCCTTCCTTTGGGTCGATGATTTCGAAGTCGACCTTGGTCGAGATTCCTTTTATAGTCATGTCGACATTTTCCCAGACTCCAATGGGTTCAATTAGGCCTTGGTCAGCTAGTTTCAGGTATATTCCTGGCTCATAGAGTCAAGGTCTACCCATTTGTTCCCAAGTGTCATGAGTCATGATGTTTACTTTTGAGCCGAAGTCGAGCACTACTTGTCAGACGTGGTAACCTTTGATTTCCAGGTTCACAAGTGGGTCGGCATCCCCTTTATCTTTTTTATTTAAGCTGCAGAAGTTCTTTGTTTGTTTTTCAGAGTGGGTACCTTTTATTTCGTACATCAAATCGATAAACTGGGATATTGAATTGTATATTTGAACGAGTTGGATTAATTCATTTATTGTGTTAGGTCAACTGTTATGAACTTTTTCTTGTCGTGCAATTTCTTTGAATACATTAGTTGCCTCTTTGTATATTTGTTTTTCCTTCAGTGGGTCAGGATAAACATTTTTCTCTTTTATTTTACTGATTCTGGGGTTATCAGCTCCTATTTTTGTTCCTTTTCGAGTTACAATATGTAAATTTTTGGTGGTTATTACATCATTTTTTTGCACACAAGACAAGACATTAACATTTTTTTTCGTATTAATTTTCTCTACCATGGTAGGGCAATCCTCTAGTCAGTGATCCCCTACCCCATAGTGAGTACAGAATTTGAGATTAGTTCTATCTTTATATGGACAGTCTACGTACCGATGACCCTCTTTATAACATGTGAATCACTAGATGGGTCGACGTGGTCAATTGTCACTGATTCCCAAGGAATGGACCTCTTCCTCCGTAGCCTGGGCATTGATTGTCGTACCAGTGCTCATATCATCGACCGTCGTACCTATGACCGTTTTGATCATTTGCTAGATTTTTTTACTCGTTATGCTGTGCTACTGCATTAGTTTGGTAGATCGCCTGATAGTTCTATCGGTTCTTCAGGTTCAACTGACAGTCAGCCGTGTTATGACTTTTGGTCTCGTAGATGGCACACCAGGAGGCCTTGTCATTCTTCATATTGAATGGGAAATATTTCTTCAAGTCATCTCCGTGCTCCTGGAAAATGTCCCAAAAGGACTTGGTCTGTATGAATCGAACGTCCTGTCGGTTGTACTCCTATCGACATTTATCTTTGGAATGTCTGGCCGTTGAGCATTTGGTGCACCAGATCTCTTGATTCTTGAGGCTTAACTCTTCTAGATACTTTTGTACATTCTTGAGCTGTTCTTCCAATCTGTGGTCCATGGGGTAAGCAGGTATGTCCTCATCCATCTCCACCTGAAGAGATTTTGTTAGCACATCTTCGTAAGTTTTGAACATTTCTAGACTAATGTGTCAGCGCACTTTCTAAGATAGCCCTGCAAGAAATGACTGGATTAGTAACTGTTCATCTATAATGTAATCCAGTTGGCTCAATAGGTCTTTCCAACGCTTATCGTAGTCTCGGACCGATTCCCCTGTCTTTTGTGATGTGGTTTTTAGTTTTTTCACGGCCAGGTGCTTAGCATCTGGAGTTTTGAAAAATGACAAAAATTGTGCCTTAATCTCGACTTTTGTTTCTCTAGGTTGTCTTTCTAAAAATTTCATGTACCATGTCAATGCCCTTTTCCTTAAGGCACCTGCAAACTGTGCCATTTGTCTATCTTCATCTGTCACTTGGTTGGCCTCCCAAGTCGACTCGTAGATGAACCAGTGTTGTCGGGGGTCCTCATCCCCCTCATATAGAGGAATGTGAGTCGGTCCATGACACATGTCTGAATCACTGTCACTACTATCAGGATGTGGCAGTGGTGGGGGTGGGGGTGGCGGTGAGGGTGGTGGGGTTATTGGTGTATTTGTCTCTGCGGAACTTTGGTTGACGGAACTTTTGTTCCCGTCAATTATCAATTCTTTTTCGACTTGGAGTCAGTTGATGTCGAATTCTACTGTCGATGGTCCACTACAACTATTTTCCCGCAGTTCTAAATGTTCTATTATCTCTAAAGCTGTATTTGGTGGGGGGGGCACTCCTTCATGTGTCGGTAAGAGCAAGTTGATACTTCGGTGGGAGGGTGCTGCCTGAAATGTCACCCAATTCCCTTTCTTTGGTCGACGTATAATGAGGTGTCACCTAGTGTATGTTTCATTGTCTATTCGACTCCATATACTAAAGTCACCAGCTCGTAGTCGGAGGTCTTCTTTAACAATAGTCTGTATTCGAGTACATGGATTTAATGGAGAGAGGGTTGTTCCTTCACTGGGAGATCTTAGTTGGAGAGCTTCTGGCTGCTCCTTCCACAATTCTTCCTCCATAGGGGTCGCTTCTTGTTCCATGCCTTCTTCATTTCGGTCATGACCCGACTCTGGGGGATTCTCTTCCTGGTCATTCTCCCTACGACTCCTTCCTCTGTGCAGCTCTAAGGCTCTTTCTTGTCTTGCTTCCCTTCTCTAGTGTCTCTCTTCTCTCTCTATTTTCTAAATGCCCGACATACCTTCATATGATACTATTCTCTTGATTTCCCTTTTAGTCGACTGCTCATTACTGGTGCCTAGTATCTGGTTCTAGTCGATTAGAATCCACTATACTCTATCTCGACATATGACCAACTATCCCCCCATAGCCTACCCGACACTTTTTAGAAAGCCCGGATAGTTCGGTATATTTGATTAAGAAGTATTCCCACTCCCTTTCTGCAATGAATTTTTCCCACTTCCTTTGCTTCTCTACCCAGTTAGAGTTTGATGGCAGTTCGTGAAGTGATGGATGAGGTTCGACAATATGTCCTACTCCTTTTTCGATCAATAATTTGAACAGCAAGGTCGGTAGGGAACACATGAATTGTTCGGTGAGATTTGTGTAAAATTTCTCCTTGACTGTTTCCACCGAAGTTCTGTCTTTGACTGCTTTCTCCTCACAGAAGTTGTCGGTGATTGTCTCAAACCACTCTGACAAGTTTGTTTTACATCCGTGGATCAGTTTTTCCAGCGACTGTTGTTCTTTAATCCCGTCTGGATTTCTCATCTAGGAATTTCTTCAAAAGTTGGGGCACTAATTTGACAAACTTTGCATGCATCTCTATGAAAAATCTTTCTTTTGCTTATGTGATTGTTAATTTGTTCCTTCGCGCATAATTCTAAAAATAGTTCGCAACTTTACGTTCCCACCATTCCTTAATCTCCTGCTCTGGTATCATCTGTTTGCATACATTCCAATCATGTACTACCGACAATGGAACCAATTTTTTAATCTCACGGATCACATAAGGTTACCAATAATACAAACTAAAACATATATGAATAAAACAGACTCCAAAAGATAAGAACAAATAAGTGAATAATGGATTATATTATAGAAATGAGTCCATACAACACAAAGAACTGAACTGAGTTCTCATCTTGCTCAACAGCCTAATATATATGTTTACAGAATGGTTACAAAATAACTACCTATCGGTTCGGTGAACCGACATGACCTTAGGTAGTCTACCTAATCTCTTAGTTTAGTCGGTCAAACGACTTAGTTGGCTGATCGACTAAGTCAGCCCGTCGACTTAGTCTGCTAATTGACTACGTCGGCTAACGTTCAAGTCAACTTATTGACTTGCTCCTTCTACCGGATTCAATCATAATTATGAATTGCAGAAAACCTTGGGCAGGTTAACCATCCTAAAATTTGATGGGGCTCGCGGAGGTTCAACAAGGATATGGGTTCAGAAGTTGGATACCTATTTCCAACTCAATCCCATGATAGAGACATATGCCATTAAATTGGTTACACTCTACCTGGATGAAGAGGCTTATGAGTGATGCTACCACGGATTAGTGACATTAGGTCACAACACCATCCAAGCCTACAGTGAGTTCACTCAAAAAATCATGGAGTGGTTCGACGGGAAATATCAATAGATACATTTCAGAGAATTGGCTCAACTCAAGTAGACAGGTAGTGACGAGGCGTTCATCTCAGAGTTCTAGAGGGTAGCTATTATGGTGATAGATGTGTCGAAAAGAAGGTTGACTATGTTGTTTGCTGAGGCCTTGACAGAGCCATTGTGGGCGTGGGTGAAAGCTTACAAACCCTCCACTCCACAGGATTCCATCAGCCGAGCAAGAGATCTCCAAGACTCAGTCCCAGAGAATAATTTCCCACTCAATCCCAACTTTTCTGTTAGGGACAAGGACAAAAAACCTTTCTAGCTGAAATTAATGAAGAAAACATGGTTAGACGATGACACTAGGAAAGACTTAAGATATAATAAATTGTGTTTTACTTGTCAAGAACCATGGGTTACAAGACATAGGTGCACAGGAAAGGCCAAGGCCCACTACATCAAGGTATATTCAAACAGTGAAGGGGAGAACTATGAGAAGGAAACAACAGAATAATTGCAAGCAGCAGAGGAGGAGTCACTCCATGGTGATACACCAAAGGGAGTTATTGCTACACTATCTAGAGTAACTAGATTCCATACTCTTAGGGTCAGGGGAGTAGTACAGGGCCACAGAGTGGGAGTATTGATTGATGGGGGAGAAACCCACAATTTCATTGATGTAGCTTGGGTAGCCAAGAGGGGTATTTCGACAGAGAAGTTTGAGGAATTTACTGTAGTAGTAGCCGAAAACTCTAGCATGGAGTGCAACTATTGGATTCCAAAACTAAATGTCACATTAGGGAACTACCAGATAAAAGATTCATTTTATTTACTCGATTTGGAAGATACACATGTAGTATTAGGCATTCAATGGATTTATTCATTAGGGAAATATACTACAGACTACCGAGCAATGGAAATGGAATTCTAGGGATTAGATGGGAAATAGGTAGTTTTGAGTGGCATGAACACTTATCCCCCAAAACCAGCCTCCTCACAGAGAATGGAGGCAGCGCTTAGGGAGGATGACATAGAATGGTCAACAAAATATTTTTTCACATTTAGGAAACCTCCAAAGAACAACACCCAACACTCGGCATATATTCAGGCCTTATTGCAGAACCGGAAAAAGGTATTTTGGGACCTTCCAGTAGGTAGACCACCAGACAGGGGATTTGAGCAGATCATTGATCTAGAGGAGGGTACACAGGTAGTCATGACCACTCCTTACCAAAATACCAAAAGATATAAGGATGAGATCGAGAAGACGATCAAGGAATTACTAGAGCTAGGATATATTCGGGCCAGTTCTACTCCCTTTGCATCATCAGTGGTCTTAGTTAAGAAGAAGGATGGGACACTGTGAATGTGAATCGATTACAGAGAACTCAACAAAAATACCATAAAAAATAGGTATCCCATTCCCAATATTGATGAACTCATGGACGAGCTGCGGGGCGCCAAATACTTTTCAAAGATTGATCTTCGCTCAGGGTACAACCAAATCCGAGTAAGGGATCAAGACATTTCTAAAAAATATTTTCATTGCCACTATGGTCACTATGAGTTCTTGGTGACTATGAGTTTTGGACTCACCAATGCTCTAGCCACCTTCCATTCGTGCATGAACCATACTTTCAGAGCTAAGTTACGTAAGTATTTGCTAGTATTCTTTGATGATATTTTTATTTACAGCAAAACATGGGAGGAATATTTAAAACATTTAGACGAAGTATTGAGCATTCTAGAAGAGCGCTCACCTTACA
>LPNX010979833.1:62260-106805 GCA_001517045.1 Pseudotsuga menziesii | reverse complement strand
GAATATTCAGTCATCAATCTAAATGCCGTCTGGGTGAATATTCAATCGCAGCAAAGATCCCAGCAGGGTATTTTCTAATATATAAAATGAATAGTCAGACTAAGACTAGGGCCTTCACCACGAAAGAAGCTTTATCCTTTCTTCTGCGATGGAGATAGCATGGGCTAGGGATAGTTGCAGTGGAAGACCTTCTGTAAATTGCAAAGAAAAACGAAAGTAAAGCACTTTCTCTTGCGAGTAATGCATGCTAGCTTGACACTCGTCTTCAACCTAATTTAGCAGTTTATGAAAATTTCCCTAGATGCAAGGACCCAAGCGAGGAGAGGACGGGGAAATCGGATCAAGCCCTCATTTCAGAGGGTGCAAAGAAGTCTGAATCAAAGATTAAACACACTACAGCGTACCTCCAAGAATGATATGCAATGGCTCTCCAAAGTGCCTCCTCCAGCACCAGAGAAACCCACCACAAACGTGCCACAAACCCACGACCACAAAACGGTGAATAGACGCCCTCGTTTTCCAAAAAAACGCTGCTACGGTGAATAAACGCCCTCTGCAACAGCTTCTTAGCTTTCGTGAAGCGCACAGGCATCGCAGGTAGAGGCAAGACTGGTGAAGCGCACAGGCATCGCAGGCAGAGGACTGGTGAAGCGCACAGGCATCGCAGGCATAGGCAGGACTAGTGAAGCGCTCGGGTGAAAACGTTGAATAAAAAATACCCCAGCATATTGGGTATTTAAATAGTAAAAAAAAAACCCTGAATACCCCTAATATACCCCCAATATATTAATTTTTAATTTTTTAATTTTAATCCCCCCAATATGAATGGACGTGATATCGTATTGGTCCTTAGGTGACGACCCCGTGGGTTAACCATGTTTGACCCTAATTTGAAAATGAGTGGCAATATTTAACCATAATTAACCATTATTACAATGGGTGAGAAAGGATGGTTGAAAAAGTTTGACCATGGTTGATTTTAATGACCATGGTTAACTATAGTTAACTATGATTAACTTTAGTTTAACAATTAAATATTGTTGGACCTTGGTTGACTTTCGTTAACTGTGGTTGACTTTAGTTAGCCGTTGTTGAATTCTACGAACAATGCTTGAATACAATTGACTTTGGTTAGGTAAGGTTGTCTGTGGTCTATAATCATTAACCAATTTTGAGCATAATTAACCATGTTTGAATATGGTTGAATATTGTTTGACTATGGTTGATTTTAATGGACCATAGCTAACTTTAGTTAACTATGATTAACTTTAGTTAGTTTACAAGTTAAATATTGTTGGACTATGGTTGACTCGATTGGACCATGGTTGACTTTTGTTAGCCATTGTTGAATTTTATGAACAATGCTTGAATAGAATTGACTTTGTTTAGGTAAGCTTGTCCATGGTCAATAATCATTAATCAAGTTTGACCATGATTAATCATGTTTGACTATGGTTAATCCTAGTTTGAAAATGCTTTATTATATTTAACCATAATTAAAGATTGTTGACTATGGGTGAGAAATTATAGTTGAATAATTTTGACCATCATTTACCGTGGTTGAATATTGTTTGACCATAGTTGACTTTAATGGACCATGGCTAACTTTGGTTGAATTTAGTTACTTTAAGGTCTATTAAATATTATTTGACCATGCTTGGCTTTAATGTTCCATGGTTGACTTTAGTTAACTATGGTTGACTTTAGTTAGCCATTGTTGACTTTTGTTAACCATGATTGAATATGATTTTAAAACATTGGTTAGGTAAACTTGACCATGGTCAACCTTAATTAATCAATAATTAATCATTATTCACTAAACTCAACCATGATTAACCAAATCAACTATAGTTAAGCATGGTTAACAAAAGTCAACCATAGTCAAGAATGATTCATATTCAAGTTGGGTTTTATAGTGTCCATTTATGTTAGTTGTAAAAACATTTCAATATTGAAATAAATTATTATTAATACATAATTACATAATAATTATTTATGTAATAAATAATAATTACTTAAAACATTATAAAAAAAAAGATAAATATACTTAACAATATTACTTAATCATTCTGTGCATTCTTAATCATATCTTATAATATGATATTATCAATTAAATTAAACATACTCTACTTTATTTTACATTCAAACATTTATTTTGATTAACTTTGTCAAACTATTATGTTCCTTAATAATTATGTGATTAAAAATATAAAAAAATATTATTATTTTAAAATATTTAATAAAAACGATGTTAATTAAATTGGAAAAAAAAACAAAACGTTGTACGCAATATTTACATAAATTCGCTTAAATAAATTCACATATTATCACAAAGATAACATAAAAATAATCTTTTCAGCATCTTATAACATATCTCACTAATGGTAAAAGTAAATAATTATATTTTATTCCAAATTTAAAATTTTAAAATTAAACCTTAATAATAAAAGTTTAATTTTTGTATTTTTTTATAAATCAAAGCATTTTTACCCAAAAACAATTACAATATTTTATTTTTTCCATATAAAATATTCATAATATTTTCATCAATATTAAAAATAATAATCTTGACAAGTATAACAAAATTAACTTAAAAAGTGTGATGCATTGCATTTAGCATTGTAAATATGGTCTTTCACACTACCTTTTTTGGAAAAGAAAATCAGCATTTGGCTTGAAAGTGAAGGTAAGCTGGCTAAAGGTTAAGCAGGTTTTAGAAGGCATCACTCAACAATGGACCACCTCACCTTATTACGCTTAGGATCATTATGGAGGAGTGCCGCAATGACAAATCTGATCTCTTTTGCTGCTTTGTGGACTTTAGAAAGGCTTTCGATACGGTACCTAGAAATATTATCAATTAAATTAAACATATTCTACTTTATTTTACATTCAAACATTTATTTTGATTAACTTTGTCAAAGTATTATGTTCCTTAATAATTATATGATTAAAAATATAAAAAATTATTATTATTTTAAAATATTTAATAAAAACGATGTTAATTAAATTGGAAAAAAAAAACAAAACGTTGTACACAACATTTACATAAATTCGCTTAAATAAATTCACATATTATCACAAAGATAACATAAAAATAATCTTTTCAGCATCTTATAACATATCTCACTAATGGTAAAAGTAAATAATTATATTTTATTCCAAATTTAAAATTTTAAAATTAAACCTTAATAATAAAAGTTTAATTTTTGTATTTTTTTATAAATCAAAGCATTTTTACCCAAAAACAATTACCATATTTTATTTTTTCCATATAAAATATTCATAATATTTTCATCAATAATAAAAATAATAATCTTGACAAGTATAACAAAATTAACTTAAAAAGTGTGATGCATTGCATTTAGCATTGTAAATATGGTCTTTCACACTGCCTTTTTTGGAAAAGAAGATCAGCATTTGGCTTGAAAGTGAAGGTAAGCGGGCTAAAGGTTAAGCAGGTTTTAGAAGGCATCACTCAACAACGGACCACCTTATTACGCTTAGGATCATTATGGAGGAGTGCCGCAATGACAAATCTGATCTCTTTTGCTGCTTTATGGACTTTAGAAAGGCTTTCAATACGGTACCTAGAAATATTATCAATTAAATTAAACATACTCTACTTTATTTTACATTCAAACATTTATTTTGATTAACTTTGTCAAAGTATTATGTTCCTTAATAATTATGTGATTAAAAATATAAAAAATTATTATTATTTTAAAATATTTAATAAAAACGATGTTAATTAAATTGGAAAAAAAAAACATTGTACACAATATTTACATAAATTCACTTAAATAAATTCACATATTATCACAAAGATAACATAAAAATAATCTTTTCAGCATCTTATAACATATCTCACTAATGGTAAAAGTAAATAATTATATTTTATTCCAAATTTAAAATTTTAAAATTAAACCTTAATAATAAAAGCTTAATTTTTGTATTTTTTTATAAATCAAAGCATTTTTACCCAAAAACAATTACAATATTTTATTTTTTCCACATAAAATATTCATAATATTTTCATCAATAATAAAAATAATAATCTTGACAAGTATAACAAAATTAACTTAAAAAGTGTGATGCATTGCATTTAGCATTGTAAATATGGTCTTTCACACTGCCTTTTTTGGAAAAGAAGATCAGTATTTGGCTTGAAAGTGAAGGTAAGCGGGCTAAAGGTTAAGCATGTTTTAGAAGGCATCACTCAACAACGGACCACCTTATTAGGCTTAGGATCATTATGGAGGAGTGCCGCAATGACAAATCTGATCTCTTTTGCTGCTTTGTGGACTTTAGAAAGGCTTTCAATGCGGTACCTAGAAATATTGTCAGTTAAATTAAACATACTCTACTTTATTTTACATTCAAACATTTATTTTGATTAACTTTGTCAAAGTATTATGTTCCTTAATAATTATGTGATTAAAAATATAAAAAATTATTATTATTTTAAAATATTTAATAAAAACGATGTTAATTAAATTGGAAAAAAACAACAAAACGTTGTACACAATATTTACATAAATTCGCTTAAATAAATTCACATATTATCACAAAGATAACATAAAAATAATCTTTTCAGCATCTTATAACATATCTCACTAATGGTAAAAGTAAATAATTATATTTTATTCCAAATTTAAAATTTTAAAATTAAACCTTAATAATAAAAGTTTAATTTTTGTATTTTTTTATAAATCAAAGCATTTTTACCCAAAACAATTATAATATTTTATTTTTTCCATATAAAATATTCATAATATTTTCATCAATAATAAAAATAATAATCTTGACAAGTATAGCAAAATTAACTTAAAAAGTGTGATGCATTGCATTTAGCATTGTAAATATGGTCTTTCACACTGCCTTTTTTGGAAAAGAAGATTAGCATTTGGCTTGAAAGTGAAGGTAAGCGGGCTAAAGGTTAAGCAGGTTTTAGAAGGCATCACTCAACAACGGACCACCTTATTACGCTTAGGATCATTATGGAGGAGTGCCGCAATGACAAGTCTGATCTCTTTTGCTGCTTTGTGGACTTTAGAAAGGCTTTCGATACGGTACCTAGAAATAACCTTTGGAATATGTTAGAAGAGCTTAAGGTTCCTTTCGAGCTAAGAGCTGCTGCGATAAGGCTCTACAAGAATGTAATTGCCAAGTTTAAAAGCAATGAGGGGTGGTCGAAAGATATTAAGTGTAATATCGGAGTTAAACAAGACTGCCCCCTCTCCCTTATCCTTTTCGGCACTTACATTGATAAGTTAGAGGGTTGTTTAGAAGAAGCAGGCTATGCTGGTACGATCTTAGCTGGAATAGTCATCATCCTTCTTCTTTATGCTGACGATATTGTCCTTCTGGCAAGGTGCTCTTCTGATCTTGATAGACAACTTCATCTTCTTAAAGATTTCTGCTCTACAATGGGTATCACTGTTAACACTAACAAAACAAAAGTTATGATTATCAAATCCAAGAAGGACACATACGCTAATTTTGTGTATGACAATAGCAACTTGAAGGAAGTGTCTTCTTACAAGTACCTAGGAATTGATATTCATCACAAGCTCAACTGGAACTATAGCATTGAGAAAAGGATTAGTTCGCAGGGTGGAAAGCTTACTTTTGTCTTGAAAATAACTATAAAGCTGCAAACCTTGTTATGTGGGATAAAAACAAGCTCCTCTTTGAAACTCTAGTCACTCCTGTTATCTTGTATGGGTGTGAGGTTCGGAGTTGCAGCATCTCTAGAGAATCTTGGAGAAAGATCGAGCAAATCCAGAAGCGTTTTATAACTTACAACCTCAAAATAAAAAACAATACACCTTAGCCTATTCTCCTTATAGAAGTGGGTCTTTCCCCCATCGAGAGCCTAGCCATGACTAGACTCCTATTGCACAAGAACAAAATCAATAACATGGGAGACCATAGACTCCCTAAGTTAGCTTTAAACTCCAGCCAAAATCACCTAAGGCTCAAGCGTGGGTGGTATAAAGATACCAGGTCTTGGTTAAATCACTGGAAGATCGATGAAAATGTTGCATTGCAAAATATTAAGAACATTAAAAATACTATTGCTTCTAAGTTTAAAGAAAAATTGTGGTGTGAGAAAGATTTAGAGGCCAAAAGAAAATTAAGATATTATAAGGAGGTCATCAACCCTACTCTTGAAGATCAAAACTATCTCTCTGTTCTAATCAGTGCTAAGAAAAAAATTAATATAGCTAAGATAAGAACGAACTCGCATGAGCTCCACCGCGAAACTGGTCGTTGGACAGTCCCTAAAACTCCTTGGGTAGAAAGGATCTGCCACCTTTGTGAGCGTAAGAACATTGAAGATGAAAATCACTTCCTCTTAGGGTGCCCTGCCTACACCCACATTAGATCCCAGTTTCATAATCTTTGTTGCAATACCGACATTCCTAACCTTTTAGCTTGTAAAAATTATAGAAGCTCGGGACGCTTCTCTCCAAGCTCTTTGAGCATAGAAATATAACTTTAAAACAAACTAATTAATTTTCTTCTTCAGGGTCCGATAGACCAAATTTTGGTATGAGGAGACGTTAACCAGCATCATTCATTCATTCATTATATGTTGAATGAATCATAATATTTTCATTAATAATAAAAGTAATACTCTAAAATAATACTCTTGACAAGTATAACAAAATTAAGTTAAAAAGTGTGTGATGCATTGCATTTAGCATTATAAAAATGGTCTTTCACACTGTACCGTTTTTAACTTCACATGAATATATTATAAGTTCAATGAATCATGCACACTATTTGATAGAAAGGGATAACGAAAAAAGGTCATATCTAAGCAAATAAAAATCTTAATTTATATATAATTTAAGATTTAGTAACCTCGATCTTGGTACTTTCAAGTTTTTTTTCTATGGACACGCGTATGCCTTATGAAAACGTATGTGTCAACTCAAAAATATACCATTACATTTAAACTCCCTAAAATAATATGTGGCTGTCCACTTGACACAAAAATAAACCATTACCTTCCAACTCCCTAAAATAATATGTGGCTGTCCACATTAATCTGACGGACTATTTCATTTCATTAATAGTCTCTTCATGAGAGTACTCAACTAAAAACAATTTTAATAATAAAAACAATTAATAATAAAATTAGTTAATAATAAAAAATGAAGCATTTCCAAACCCAAACAGATACTTTCAGATTTGCATTTACAGCTGTTGCTCAAAAATTTATTCAAACCTTTTTAATTCCGAAGTTAGATACGTGGCTTCTTTCCAGATTTGCATTTACAGGTGTTCTTCAAAGATTTATTAAAACCTTTTATAAGTTCGAAACGTGCGATGGCTTCTTTCTTTCAAAATTTCTATTTAAATAACTGTGACTGCATTTGCCTGCCGTGGGATACCAATTACCAAGAGATTTCATAGTGCTTCGCATTTACCAAGATTTCTCATATTTCTCTTTATTGATTACACTGACATTAGACTGAACTGCCATGGAAAGCGCAAAGCCTCATGTGGCCATCTTTCCCTGCGCAGGAATGGGCCATCTAATCCCCATCGCCGAGTTCGCCAAGCGCCTCTCCGGCAGCCATGGCCTCTCCGTCACCTTCATGGCCGCCAAATGGATGTTCTCAGCTAGTCTCATGGCTGCTTATTCCAAGACTATTGTGTCCTCGGGTCTCGACATCAACTTCATCCAGCTGCCGGATGTGGAGATCGAAGGCTCCGAACATATGAGAACCGAAACTTACTTATCTCAGCATTTCGAGAAATCCAAAGGATCAGTGAGAAATACTCTATTTAAGATCCCTCGTCCACTCTTCCTCTCCTGTCTCTGTTTTCATCACTGATTTGTTCTGCTCCACTATGTTCGATGTGGCCGCTGAGCTCCGCATACCCACATACGTTTTCTTCCCGACCACTGCTTCTTCGCTTTCACTCACATTATCTCTTCCCAAGCTCGTCTCCGAGATTCCAATCTCGTTTAAAGACGCCGATTTTCCAATAGAAGTACCGGGCACTCCGCCGATCCCTGGCAGAGACATGCCGAGTCCCCTTCTGGACAGGTCTGATGAAGGCTTTGACTGGTCCCTGCAGCATTCCTCGCGTCTGTGGGAAGTGACGGGCATTTTACTAAACACGTTCGAGGAACTGGAACCTGAAGCGATCAAAGCTTTTGTGGAAGGAAGGATATCTATTCCGACTGATATCGATAGAATGCCCCGCATTTATCCAGTTGGGCCGCTCATATCATCGTCGCCGCTTGAAAACAATGACAAAGCCGAAGTGCCGGAATGCCTGAAATGGTTAGACAAGCAGCCGCCTTCGTCCGTTATCTTCGTTTCATTCGGTAGCGGAACCGGTCTGCCGAGGGCACAGGTGACTGAACTCGCCATGGGACTGGAAGCAAGTGGGCATCGCTTCCTGTGGGTGCTGCGCAGTCCGTCGAGCAGCTTTCTTTCCGTGGAGGAAACAGAGGTTTCCCAGCTCTTACCCGAGGAATTCGAGAATCGAACCAAAGACAGAGGGCTTGTTGTTGCTTCATGGGCGCCTCAGATTCCTGTTATTTTTCACCCTTCCACCGGTGGATTCATTTCTCACTGCGGTTGGAACTCTACGCTGGAGAGCATCTTACATGGAGTGCCGATGATCTGTTGGCCTCTATTTGCGGAACAGAAGATTAACAGGCTTCTCCTCGTCAATGAGTTTAAAGTGGCCATCGCAGTAGAGATGGAAAACGATGATTTCGTAAGGAAAGAAGAAGTGGAGAGAGCGGTTAGGGAGTTGATGGAAGGGAAAAGCGGGATGAGGGTAAGGGCCAGAGTGAAAGATTTGAAGGAGAAGGCCGTGACAGCGTTGGAAGAAGTTGGGTAGTTCATACATAGCCATGGCCGCCGCAGTCTCCGAGTGGGCAACCATAGTGCCCAAAACAGAGATTTCCAATTAGGATATCTGTACATCAGCTGTTATCTTCGATCCTTTTGCATATGATTTTGTGAAGCGTTCACTTTGGGGATGCGAGGAGATGTTCAATTGTAGTACAATCTTATTTCAAAATGTTATTCTTATCCTTTCAAGTAATCTTGTGTTCAGAAAGTTGTAGAATTTATCAAAAAAACAGTTGTAAAGTACTGAGATATCCATCCGTGCTTATGGTTGGTAAATGTAATTTTTTTTTTTGAAGGTACCGGTGATATAAAATAGATTTAGGTTTTAGTCTAAAATAATAAAAGATGAGTAGTTTCAACTGCTGCATGATATTCCACGATATCTGTTGTTCATATGTGAATATGTGTTTTCATATTTACTTAAATATGTATATAGATTGTTGTAACACCCAATTTCCACCATAACCGTTTAACTTCCACAATTATTATTTTTTTAGACAATTATTATTATTTTTCCACAATTTTTTTTTTGGGGGAATTAGTGTATAAAATGGCATAAAAACATCTTTTAAATTACCAATAATATTAGTACTAATTTTGTCTTCCACAATTATTATTTTGTGGAATTAGTGTATAATTGCTTACAAACATATTTACTAATATACTAATATTAGTGTTAATGATCATTTATCATGCTAATAAAACTGCTAATATTAGTGTTAATGACCATTTATCATGCTAATAAAACTCTACATTCATATACATAAAAAGAACACTTTACATTTACATTTATATACTCTATATTCATATACATAAAAAAACACTTTACACTTTACATTCATATACATAGAAGGATATTTAATTTGATATAAACAAGACTAGCAACCAATAATATTAGCATTAATGATTATCTGTCTTTCACAATTATTATTTTTGTGGAATTAGTGTATAAAATTGCTTACAAACATATTTACTAATATTTATGTACTAATGTGGTTTGGCCACACGGTGAAGACAAACTTAGGAAATTCCTAACACACCTTAACAATATCTCCCCCAACATCAAATTCACAATGGAACTTGAGGAAAAAGGGAGCATCCCATTTCTAGATGTCCTCCTTACGAGGAAAGAAGATGGCACTCTTGGACGTGAGGTTTTCCGTAAAAAGACTCACATGGATAGCTACCTCCACGCAGACTCCCACCACCATCCTTCCCAAAAGATAGGAGTTCTCAACACCTTGGCAATGAGAGCCTCTAGGATCGCGGATTCAGAACATATTAAAATGGAGAAGGACTACCTCAAAGAAGTCTTCACAAACATAGGTTACAAACCTAAGGCCATCATGAAGACCCTTGGAAAAACCCACAACAAGAGCCTTACGGGTTTGAAAACCTCTGACAACAAGATCAACACCAACCCACGAGCTTACTTACCTTATATATAAGGGGTGACTGATAAGATCTCCAGAATTCTTAATAAGAACAACATTATGACCTCATTCAAACCCCTAGATACCATTAAGAAAAGAATGAGATCCGTTAAAGATCCGGTTGATCATACACAATTCAGAGGGGTTTATAAGATCCCTTGTTCTTGCAAGATCAGCTATATAGGTGAGATGGGGCGTTTTTTCCACACACGGTT
The DNA here is from genome assembly GCA_001517045.1 of Pseudotsuga menziesii. Lineage (NCBI taxonomy): Eukaryota > Viridiplantae > Streptophyta > Pinopsida > Pinales > Pinaceae > Pseudotsuga > Pseudotsuga menziesii. The sequence goes on along the minus strand of LPNX010979833.1, from coordinate 96,266 downwards.
AAAAGAACATGGGGCAGACATTAGAAAAGAACGTATCCACTCCTTAGCCCTTGCGGAACATGTTGCCAAAACCAAACATCACATTTTCCTAGAAGACACCATTGTCCTTGCAAAAGAAGATCACTATTTCAAAAGAAAATTCATAGAGGCCTTAGAAATTATCAAAGTTCCACACAATCTAAATAGGGATGGCATCCTCGAGGTGAGCACTAGTTAGCTTCCCTCTATTCTCAATCGGAAAAACGATTTCCCCCCTCATTCTGTCCCTTGATTACGTTCTCCGTGATCTCAACCTTTTTCCCCTTTACCCCTTTTCCCTCCGTAAAGCTCTCCTTTCGCCTTTTGTCCTTCTTCCAAGTCCTTAAATAAAAACCATATTTTCAAATACTTTAAAACTTAAAAATGAAATGTCAAATTAAAATTTAAAAATTAAAATCAATTTAAAATTTTATGAAAATTAAAAAAATTAGAAATTAAATATCAATTTAATCTTTAGGAAATTAAAAATCAATTTAAAAACTTTTTAGGAAAATTAAATTTGAAATAAAAATTAATTTTAGAAAAATAAAAAAATATAGTTAAAATTAAACTCTAATCAACTTTATTAACCTTTTCCCCTAATTTTGACAACCTTTTAGTTAAATTTTTTTAATTATAAGTAAAAATAAAAATAAGAAATTGGTTTTTAAAAACTTTCTTTAAAGTTTTAAACACATTATTAAACATTTTCAAGTAAATTTATTAATAGTAATAAATATAATTCAAACAAATATTTTAATAATTTTGACACATTATATCTTAAATTTTTTTAAATAATAATAAAAGTGATCCTTAAGTTTTTAATTTTTTTTTTAATAATAATAAATAAGGACTTAATATAGCATATATAAAAAAATTTAATAAGCTAAACCAATTGTGAAATATAATTAAATAAAATAAAATAAATAAGATTTTAACCTAGCAAACCCTGGATTCCAAAAGCCGATATTAGACGTTTTTTCTACCCAGTTCCAGTATTTATCATTGATTCTCTCTCTCTCCACATTCGACATGGTCCTGATGATGAATCCTGATATGGATCCGAAACATCGACTTGATCATTTCGATACTGTGGTTTCTCCGACAACAACATCAGTAACTTACCACCATAGAAATCTAGCAACAGAAATATTAGTGTTAATGATCATTTGTAATGATCATTTATCATGCTAAAAAAAACTGTACATTCATACACATAAAAAGAACACTTTACATTTATATACATAGAAGGAAATTTAATTTGAAATCTAATTTGATATTTAATTTGATATACATGTTCTCAAGACTAGCAACCAAATAGTGAAATTTATGTAGATGAAAAAGAACACTCTACATTCATATTCATATTCGTGAAATTCATATAGATAAAAATAAACACTCTACATTCATATTCATATTCGTGAAATTCATATAGATAAAAAAGAACACTCTACATTCATATACATAGAAGGATATTTAATTTGATATACATGATCTCAAGACTAGGAACCAAATCTTTATGAGTTTGAAACACTTTTAATATATATATCTCTTAGTTCAAAAATACACATATTCATCTTCATTTATTCATGATTAAAATTCTAACTTTAATAATATCTTAAAGTCTTTAGTCTTAGTTCGTCATCTATGCATAAGAAGCTATAATAATACTATATCTTAATCCAAACACTATGTTAATACACTCTTTGTCAAATCATAAATTCTTTTTTCCTTTAGACAGAATATTAAACCAAAGGGGGATAAAACTATTTAAACCTCCTAGATAAGGTATCACACATAATAACATAAAAATATAGTTGTGAGAGAATATTTTCATGTATTTACAACATGTCTTCCTTCATTTATTGAAGATACCACAACATTAATACTTTGTTTTATCTTGTATCTTAAGCAACCATGTACTTCTTTTATGCAAAGTATTAAATTCATATTTAGGTAGCATAAACCATAATCCATTCATTATGTGCAAATAAAGAAAATGAATATTATTTTAGCAACATAGAGTTGTGAAGTATTAACTTGGGTTAATTTGTGAAACTATAAAAAGAATCATTAAATGCAAATGTAATAGAGAGACATCAATATATGTGTTTCACCCCAACTTGAGGCTACGTCCAACAAGAATTGTTAATCTTTATTATTTTATTCTGCAAGGTGGGTTACAATTCTAGAGCACATATGTGCAATTTCATTTCTTTTTCCCACAAATTCTCTTTCACAAAGATCATTTACAAATTATTATTTATCTTTATTGCAAGGAATCCATTTAGACATGGACATTACATCTAAAATAATTCAGAATCTCTTCATTTTAACTATCCAAGTGAAATATCACAATACACTACACATATAAACTTGCTATGTACTTCTATCATTTTTTATATATTAGAAAATGTATAGATTTAGTCATCAGCCATAGACTTAGTCATTAGCCATCACTTAGAATTTTTGAACATTAAAGGACCACCTTCTTAGTTCTTTAAAAAAGTCTATAACTGACTAGATTTGCACCTTAACAATCTTAAAGTAGAATTGGGCGCTCGCAAGAACCTGCTACCCAAATATAATGCATGCACGCGCTCCCTCTTCGGCAGTGGAAAACCTCCACGCCGGATGCCAGCGTGGGAAATAGGAGCATGCACACGCATGTGGACACGCGCACGTGTTGGACGCGATCGCAAACAAGGACACGTGCGTGTCCCCGTGTTTAATAAAATATTGTGGGCATTGTTTTTTGTTTTATAGCCACTCGCGAGCACGTAAGGAGGAGACAACGACCCCCAAGGAGGTGAAATCGACCCCCAAGGAGCCCAACGAACTTGTGCAAATCACCTAAAAAGATGTTGGAGTAAGGTAAATAAAGTAGGAATGCAAATTTTTTTATTTATTTCATTGTTTTTATTGTTTTTAAAATAAAATACAAAATTAAAAACAATTGAAATGGGCAAAATTTGATACTGCAGGTACAAATTACCTAACCATAGTGACAAATACCAATGAACCATCCCAAGAAAGGAATGAAACAAACCAAACAGAGGACCCAAACCCCGAATTAAATGAAGAAAGCCCTGAATTAAACGAAAAAAACCCCAAAGATGAATTACACGAGGATTTCAACCAATTAAGAATTTTGAGTGATGAATTGAAGAACACGAGGGAACCCTCTTGGGTTTCCCTTGCCAATGAATACAAAACATTATAGAATCTATCAACATATCCCATAGTGAGATAATGCGTTTGAGCGAATATAGGGCTCAAATTAGAGAGCTTTATAGCACTGGTATATCCAAAGAGGATATAAAAAACCTGAATATCACAAAATCCCGGCTATGGAGCAAATTTACAGATCCTAGAACAAGACAGCCTCGAAATGTGAGGAAGAGGTGAGTTTGCATGGACTGGTGTAATTACAAGCCATAGAGAGAAAACTGGAGGTAGAGATGGTTCATGGTTTTCGACAAGCCTCCATGCAACAATGTCGAGGTCCCACAGTATTTTCTCAGGAAAATGTGGGTTGAATTTGTGTTAGGGTTCCATGTGAACTACCTCGACATCACCGAGTTCTAGGGTGTTAATTTCGGCTCAGCTCAAGATCTACCTCACACCCACCAGAACCCACTCAAAAGACCTCCTACACCTAGGCGAGAACCAAACCCGCCTCCTCAACCCCATGGGTTAGGTAACGGGCTAGATGAGATCCATGAGTCTATTAGACATGCCACACAACACCTTCTCAGACATACCACATTTTTGTCCATGTCCTCGCAGAGCGAGCAGGACCCCCCCCAAGAGACACACTTCTGCACGGTCTACTAGTGGTGGGCAAGGGAGAGTAGATACAGGTGGTATCCAGGTGGATCCATCCAACTCATCGAGACTATTGCCACATCTTTGTTCTTGTTCTGGGCATCCATGCTAGGTTTCCACGCAGGAGCATGGCACAGAGAGCTACTTACACTAGGTTAGTTATTGTTTTATTTAATGTCATAATTTCTAATAAATTTAACTTAGAATCAGATGTTGATGACTTGATTTTTTTTTATGTACAACTATTCAGTGCCAAGTCTCCAACACACGAGTGGGAGGACACTGGTTCCTTCAACCTAGATGGAGCCATGGCAGCTGCAGAGGACATCGCGACATCATACACACAGGTAGTTTTATTTCAGTAATTAAATTTAATGTTAGTAGTTAATCTTGTCATCCAAGATATGTGTCTCTCTTTTAATTTGTTTTAATATTTGCATCGTGTTTATTGTTTATTGTTATTGCTCCGTGATCTTGCTTTTCTAACAAGGTCATGAGAGAAAAAAAATTATTCTACCACACTATCTTAAAATTCATTCAATTCTTTCGAAAATGGATGAAATGTTCTCGTACCTTAATTGGTAACAAGCTAGGAAGTATGTTTGACATTGGTGAAAAAATGAGGGACCTAGAAAAAACTTATGTGGAAAACATTTACATGGAGATGCACCAAGATGATGGGTTAGATAATTAAATTGGTAATTAATGAATTGGGTCTTAGCTGTATTGTCAAGAATTGAATATGTGAAAATAACCATTATCTACTCAATATGCTACCTATAATAGAAACTTAGAATAAAACGTGCTAAGAAGGGTATTCTTAATTAGGATACCTTAAAAAATTAGGTTTGAAATAGGAGGAGAAGAGAACTCATAGCCATGTCAACTCTCTAGACCAAAAAGGAAATGAAACATAAGCAAGGTTTACTAGGGTTAACTAGTCAAATAATTCGTATATAAGGAAACTTTAGCATCAATAATGGATACAATTTTCAAAGATATAGTTAGGGAAAATATGACAAACACTTACCCTACAAATCGTCCATCCTTTGATATTGCACAAGACAAGCATATGATTTTTGAATATCGTTTCAAGGATCGACGAGAAAATCTGAGTAATCCCATAAACTTTGTGGATATTCTCTAAAATAGAGAAAAATGTAACATCCCTCAAAATCATAAATTAAAGAAAAATTATTATGCATGTTTGTGATTGTTATTATCACTATCATATCATTGATGCTATGTCACTTGATTGATTTGTGACTTATATTGTATCACTAAATTAGTTCTTGTCAATCGTTGCATATTTATTTAAATTGTTGGCCCATATTTAGTTAATATTTACTATTTGAATCTAAATATTTTTGTGCAAATGAACATATGTCCATAGGATTGAGTGACCAGCCATCCCCATCAGGGATCAATAGATCCACTCGTGAGAAGGGATCTTGTAATAAAGAATAAATTTAATTTCAGTTTTGATAGCTTAGATTTGCATAGTTATATTTTTTATGTACTAATACACGATTCCATGAATATGTATGCAGGTCCCACTACATAGGCACGTTAGTGTCACTATCTCTCCATCGAAAGCTTTTTTCCCACCATATATGCTAGGTGTAGCCCATGGCATACATGTCCCTTTCCTTTCATCCCTCCCTACCCCATTCCATTCATCCCTTGTCTCCCACCCACCACCACACTTTCATCCAGTTCCCTGCCCCCCCCCTGCCCCACCCTTCCACCACCCCCGCCCTTGCAGTTTTCCATGTTTCCAATCTCCCCCCTCCGACCACATTACACCATCCATCCACATTCACCCATCCCTCGACCCCATCCTAGACCTCATCCCCCTCCCCCGTATTCCCCCACACCCTCGTTTCCTCTTCCAAGGTGGCCCGTTCCATTCTATAGCCAGTTGGCATTTATCTCCGTACATCACCACTTCGCCCACTCTAGTCCTCGCCCTCTCCCACCATGCCCCCTAGTGTTGTATCCAACGTTGATGTGGCTACATCCTCCGCTATACCATACACCCTAGCATCAGAGCAGGTTGTACAACCCACTACTCCACCTGCCACCCCTGAGGACCAGTTGATTGCTCCACCTACCAGCCCCTAGGACCAGCCTGTTGTGTTCATGGTGAGATTGATTAGTTTATGAAAATCTCGTGTAATATTATAAAAAATTAACATAGTAGTAAATTGTGTGAGTTATCTTACTATTTAAATGTTGCAGCGTGGCATTGCCGAGAGACTTGGATCATGGAGGAGGGCATCTTGCTCACCACTTACGGTCTTGTCTCAGGTGAGCTATTTAAAATTTGAAAACGTAATTTTGATATTTAAATTGTGTTTTATACTTGTATAATTTCTTGTAGGAGTTGACATTTGATTGTTGCCATTTTAGAGCCCAAGGGGAGGTGGTCGAAGCGGCTAGAAGAACTGAGCTTCCTCTAGCTCGAACACAACAGGATTTGAACCCGAAATCCAACGACATCTGACATATCGTACGGATGTGTCGGATAGTAAGGATGAAAAGTACTGAGCCTTTTAAATTCTTTAGCGCTGTCCAATTTTCAACACTAGGGCGTAGGATTTTCGACACTAGGGCATAGGATTTCTGACACTAGGGCTATTCCTACACTAAGGCTATTCCAATACTAGGGAATAGGATTTTCGACACTTGGGCATAGGATTTCCTACACTAGGGTGTAGGATTGCTGACACTAGGGTGTAGGATTTCTGACACTAGGGCTATGTCGTTGGATTTTCGACACTAGGGGGAAAAAAAAGAAAAAAAAATATAAAACCACAACTGTTCGGACACAATATTTCTTCACGAAACAAAGAACCCAATCAATAATTTCATGGGGGAGCCAACACAATATACCTCCACATCTAGAGGTCACACAGAGGAGTTTTTCCGAAGGTCACGCAGAGGAGGTAGCTGGAGGTGCTGTCGGAGGTCAAGTGTGTTTACACAGAGGAGGGTTTGTAGTGGTCAGGGTTTGCAGAGGTAGAGGTAACATTGTAAAATGATACCCCTTTGGGTTTTCACTCATTCGAGGGAAGTTTCCACTTCAACATTCATTAATCTTGCTATGAGACTAGTTGATTTTGCCTTGCTACACCTTTGGGTCTTCACTCATTCCAGGGAAGTTTCCACTTCAATCTCTACGCTTTTATGTAATAGATTTTAATAATCACTTAAATACCTGGTATGGAATACAACAAATGAAGTTTCTGTACATTCAATAACCGCATAGGGTAAATAGACAATGGTAGTTTGGATTTGATAGTAATGCTCTTCTTCGGTTGGGATTCCTCGGTTGGGTGAGGGATATTAATCTCGCTATGAGACCAGTTGATTTGGCCTTGTTACGACTTTGGGTCTTCCCTCATTCAATAGAAGTTTTCCAGATAAGCATAGTACTTGGTATTTATTACAAACCCATTCTAAAAAATGTGTGTTAACAGTAGCCTCCACTCATAAGAAACTTTAGTTGAATCACACATAAATCCCCTTGAGTAATGGACCTGTTTTACCTTGTAGCTTTGACTTTAACAAATTCCCTAGAAAACGTGCACGCCAATTCCAACTCTCCATTTTTTAAGTGCATTGATTAGAACACTACAAGCTATAGCATTAGCTACCATAGCATTTTTCAACATTTCTGTGTGTAGCCTTAGCATCCAGAATATTGCCTTGTTTACAGTGCTACCATATTAGGATAGTTTAAGTAAAAATATCACGCTTCAAACCACATTCTATGATTTTAGATGGGGCTATGACTTTATATGGGGCTTTCCAGCAATAGTAGTTGTAGGTCAATAAGCACTTAAAGATTTTTTGATTTGAGTTATTGTCTCTGCAGTTGTAATGTATCTTGCATTTGTATTTTGAATATAGTCATCTCCATGAGAAATCATGTCAAGGAAGGAGATAGTGAACGTTAATGTATGCATGTTATCAAGAAGCACCACCATGACTGGACTGTAATGGAATAATACCAATCTATAGAATGGTTTTACTTTTATAGATTGGTTTTCATTTTATTAATTCTTTTTTTTCATGGCTTTTTGTTTCTTTGTCTATTATGATTTAGATCTTTAGCATTTTTTTCCTCTCTGATGTCATGTTTTAGATGTTAAAAACTATTAGGACACAGAGAGATTCAATGGACATTCCTATACACAATCTTGAGGAGCTTGCAGCAAAGAACCTAACCTTAAATAGTTTGAATTTTAAAACTAGAAAGGAATACCATTAAACAAGTATAACTCTGCATCTATATCATTAGACACTGATTAATAGACATTAAACAATAATTATTGCTATGCATGAATAAGTCTACAATTTTCCTTTGTTGAGGAATTGCATTATAATGGGAGCATAAAAGTAAACCTAGGATCATGGAACAAATGATTTTTCTATTGCCCAAGTGAACTATCTAAGGTTTGTGGCATCACAATTAACAATAAGAATTTATAACCATAGTAGTTTAGAAAAATAAAAGGATTATTAGAATATATCTCATGTATTGACATTGAGAAAATTGGTGTTTCTTTAACAAAAATTACTTTGTTTAAGACAAGAAACCATTATTGTCCTAAACCCAAATATGAAAATAGGGTATATGGAAAAATATATTGTTCATTATAACTAAATTTTTTCATTAGGGAACCTTCAGTTTTGTTGTTTTTCTCTCTCCTTGTTTCTTATATGCGAAACCTGTAAACTCTGTTTCTTGTACTGTTCTCGTTTCTCATTTCGTTTCCCGTTTCTCCTTCTGGTAACATAGAGGCAGAGGAGGGTTTGGTTTGAAATAATCATTTAGGTCCCTCTATAATGAACTCCCTCATCTGAATTGGTTTGAAACAATCATTCAGGTCCCTCTATAGATTCCCTTGGGGTGTTTTCTTTCCATGTGTATGGGTCTGATTTCATTTATGGTAGCTTTTGAAATGTTGAAAGGAACTTAGAGAAGGAAGAATTGTAGGTGGCTATCTACTAATTGTTTGAAAAAAGTCCTCAACCAAGTACTTGTCCACTAAGTGTTTCACAAAATGCCTAAACTAAAATTTCCATATCTCCCTCATTCGAATTTTGAGGCTGGAAAAATACACAGTGTTCGACTCAAAGATTTGACTAAGAAATTTCCAGAAATCCTAATAACCTTGTTTTTTGGTCCATAATCCAGCTAGCAAAGTGTGTTAATTAGGCCCCTTCCAGGTTGATTTTTTTTTTACTTTGAAAGAGACCCATTTGATATGGAAAAGTGAATATTAGTACTATATAGTTCCTTTAGGTTTTCACCCATAAATTTTAAATAATGAGCTTAGATTTTGATTTCATCTCCCTCAGAAAAACTTTTATTGTTTACCTTCTGGAGGCCAAATCTCACTCAATTTTAGCTCAATTTTCACCAAACAAAAGGAAATGCGTTAATTATACTTGTAATTTATTTATAATGAACTTAGGAAATTTTAGTTTTAGATAATTTGTGAAAGGTAGATTAGACAAAACAACTTTCATGCCAAGAGGCATTTTTCCCATTTTGAACCTAGTTTGAGACCAATTTTTATAAATGATTGGGGGTACACTCGTAAGAGAAACTTTCCCTCTGAGGCATAGATGAATGTCCCTATGTAAGTGCCATGACTTGAACAGCCTTGGAAGCCATTGATAGCAGTTTTGTGGCCTTTCAGCTCCAAAGTTTGTACCATCCAATTGATGATTAGCCATCACAAGTGCCATGGAGGGAACATATCCCAAATCAAATGATGACATGGAACTCCAAAGTTTATCTTCAAAGGATTTTGTTAAATCCATTCCTTTCTCTCAAATTGTAAATTTTTTAGCAAAATAATATTTATTTTTTCCTATAGGGAAAAAATATATTTTTGAAGGAAGTTAAAAGTGATTTGACTTAGAAAAATGGCCACTTCTCCAAAAGTGACAAGTATCTTGTAAATCGTTAAGTCTCTTTTGACTGAAGGGATTGCACGCAACCCTAACCTCTCAAATATCTTTATATATGAGGAGGGTCCTTTGTAATAGTTAACATTTATTCAACAAGGAATATAAGCTCTGTTGGTATTTTTTTAGAGTTTTTAGTGCTATACTCACCTCTCCACATTCATCTATTGAGATTTTGTATATACTTGTTAAGGTTTGACGGATAGTAGTAGTAGTTGTTTATGTTGGTTAGCTATGTTGCTTATGACTTTTAAGGGTGGTTCTACACCGCCCCCCCCCCCCCCCCCCCCCACAAAACAAAAAAAAAAAAAAAATTGACTTTTAAGGGTGGTTCTAAACCCCCTCATAGACACCTATGGTTCTAGATGGAATTCGTCTTTTGCCACAATCTCAAATATGTGTGTTATAGAAGTTATGATATGTATTTTTCTAGCAAACCAATAGGGTTTATTGATCAAGATACATCTGGCACATATTTAAATACATCATATAAGACTAGTGTTGGGTTGAATGCGCTCATACTTCAAATATATGTCTTAGTGTTTTCTTGCTCTTTAAGGTCTTTGGCTTGTTAGGATCTTTAAGACCTTTGGTTTATTAGGCAAAAAATGCTCTTTAAGGTCTTTGGATTGTTAGGGTCTTTAAGGCCTTTGGTTTATTAGGACAAAAATGAAAGATATCTAATGTAGATGGCTTAGAATCCTCCTGTTTTCTGCATCCTCCTCCATCATCCAACCATTTTGGATGGCTAAGCTTCTAAAATGTCACTAGTGACCACTTAGATTTGTAGTCCAGTATATTTCTTAGCTATATTTCCTCTTGCAGTTGGTGATGCAACCTCGTGTCTGCAGGCTATACTTTTCCTTTTAAAGTACTAAAGACCCCTGACAAGTCAGAAATCTTTTTCTCCAATTGTGGCTGTAAATGTGGGATGAATTCCCACATAGATTCGAATTTTACCTATTAGGCTATTTGTGGTTATTTTTAGATCTGACCACATATCAATCTACATTGGCATGATATACACATTCAAGCAACATAATTGGATTCAATGTTATGTACTTTTTCACTTTACTTGGGATAGTCTATCATTTATGTTCAATAAAATGAGTTCACAAAATTAGGAGATGAAGAGGATGGATTTCTTTTTATTGGAGAGTAATGAACGTTGAAAAGTTCCATCATCTTCTTTAGTTTTGTTCTTGGAAGTTCTTAAATATTTCTCTGGCACTAAATTTCCCTGCAGATGGTAGACCCCTCATTGTCCAATTATGACGCAGAAGGTGTGTGGCTATATCTTATTGATGATTTTGTTGAGTACTTGAGAAAGAATGGACTCATTCATAGGATCAACTAGCTGGTTCATCATTTCATTTTAAGGTTCTCTTATGTATAATTTGATGTGAAAGCACCCTGTATTCTACCACAATAAATGCATCTTTCCGAAATTCAAAGTTTTTATTTGGGATGTTCAATTGTTTACTTATATATGGATTCCCCTGTTTATTATTGTCTAGAAGCAACTGACAGCAATAAAACTTGAACTACTCAATTGTTCATGTCAGTGTAACTACAATGTGCCTGTAGTTGTTTTAAAAATCTTTATTTCTTAATTTTAGCCACATAATTGTCCTATATTGCAGGGGCCATGTTAATAGGGGTAGTTGATTGTCATGGAGATTACTAAAGATGATTTAAGAGTAATTTGGTTTTCAGGAAGGCATTTATTGTGGGAATCCACTCTATGGTGGTCTTCATTTGTGGTGGTAAGATAATATTTTTGAGATAATAAAATTATGTCTTCAGTTCTTTGGCGGTCTTATTGTAATACATAACTTTTTGAATTCGTTAAAAAATTTACTACTCTCATCAGGAAGCCTGTAAAGATCATATATCATGTAGTTTAAAATGAATAATAACTGATAGCTCACTTGTTAAGAACTTTTGGCTTTTTACATAGATTACTGATTTTTTTCTTCAGTGCACGACTAGTTCACTTTTCAATCATAGTTTACCCTGTAGTTATTGATATTGAGGTTTATCTTTACATAGAGCTGCCTAGAAATTGTCATATCTAGGACTGTACATGATATTATTATGCCAATACACTTTTTACATACTACGAACCATTTGTGATGTTTTGGTTTTGCTGTACTTTTGGCTATTGTTCTTAACTTGCAAATTTGGCATATATTTCATCTTTTTTTTATATTTGTATGCACTATCCTTATTAGATGTCCATAAATACAAGCACAATGACTTATCTATGGCTCAAAATTAACAATCAGTCAACATTTTACTCCACTAAACATTCAGTTGATGTCTCTGCATTATGTAGCCATGTTCCTCCATGAATTCAAAGGTTCAATAATGCTTCAAGTATTATTTACATAACTATAGATATTGCCAATGAGTTGAGGATGCCAAGTGCTAGAGATCGTCCCTTGCAATCAAGTGACCAATATTAAATGTCTTATTGAGGATACTGGTTGCTACTTTGTTATGTGTAAACCTGCACAACAGAAAGGAAAAAGACTATTTAATTTATCTTTTCAGACCCTCTCTCTCAAAACCTATCCTGTGTCTTACCATGAAATGGTGAGAAATCTTGATATTCATCCTAACTTCCATGGCTACAGAACTGCACTCAAACCTTTCCATGTTTCTATCAATGAGCAGAGTTGTTGCTAAGGTCTACTATTGTATAAATTAAATTCCAAAACCATTTACCTTGGATACTTTTCTTTCTCCATCCCAAATCATGATGCTTGACAGGTAACATTTGGGCGAAGTCTATCCTATTGGATCAATGCTCATTAGTTGGAGCTGGGTGGGTCAAAAGTTGTCGAAGTATTCAATGCTTCTATTAAGTGTGTATGTTGTCGAAGGAGACAATGTCTATGATCTACACATGGTTTTTTTCTCTAAGCAAATCATTAATATATTAATGCATTTTTGTTTAATATATTGTGGTTTAACTTTAGAAATCCATTTTATGATAATTCAGACACGATTGAAATATTTTATGATATACATTATGAGGCCAATCACTGCAATGGTTATCAATGTAATTTTGATGCTTGAAGTCTTCACAATCACATAGAAGGGCAATTGGTGAACCATGATGCAAATAAGATTTGTCAAGGAATAAATATTCCCTGAAACTTTTCAAAATGAAGCAATTAAAGTTATAGTAATGGAAATTAACATATCACAATCATTGTGTGCCAACCTTGGATTAATTAATACCGTATCTTAGCAAGGCATATCAGTGCCTGAAAATTTTTGTTCACATAATTCATTAGAGGGGGCTTCGCTTCATGCTAAACAGTTATTCAAGATCATTCCCCAGGATCACATAATCCTTTCATTACTTGCTTGTTTCAGCAGTTCAGTTTTAGCGTGATTCAAATCTAATTGTTGTAGTTAACAACAATGGTTTTCAACCTATGATTGCTGAACTTTCCAATGAGCTTTCAAATCTAAACAATTCTAGCTTCAGTTGAACTGAGAGCAATTGTGCTCTGCCTGTTATTTAACCAAGATATCATCCTTGATCCCAACTTGAGGCAATGACTAGGAGTACTCTTGCTTCTACTTGCATCCCTTGTTCATTTGAATTTACAATTCCATGCAATAGTGACTGTACCTCCCTCATACCTCATGCCATAATGAACTTTGCCATCTAAACTTTTGTGCACATGTTTGACAACATTTTAATGAATTTGATTAGGTTCAACCATGAATTTACCAAAAGTATTTATTGCAAAAGAAATATGATGCCTAACATTCAAAAGGCACACAAGTGAACCACTCCAATGCCTATTCAAAGATGTGTTTACCAAATTGAAATCTAAATTAGCAACATTATATTTGGAACCATAGGAGTGGCCAAGGATTGTGGTATAGCATGTGAATTATCTTTAGAATCTCCACTTTGTGCCAAATCTATAAATGAAAAACCTATAGACCCAGATATCTACTGCACAAGGCCAATGCCTTTCATCTCATATCCACTTGCCAACTTCTTCTTACATCATGCATTGTGCTTCTCATAGCTACCTATAAGTATAAAATTATTTACATATAGCTACCTAGATTCCATCTGTGTTGAATCCTCTTTCAAATGAAGAGACATACATATCTTTGGTCTTGATGATGTATTAACACTTAAATACATCTACCAAAATATATCAAAAGACAATGATATATATAGAATATCTCAAAGTAAACTTGCCACTGAATACAATTTTTATTATTATTAATATACAGTATCCAGTCAGTTATTTGACGTTCAATGCCTAGCAAATGTTGTCGTATTTCATGCCAATTCGACAAAATTTCTGTGGCTGTGATGGTAGATTGTCGTAGGAAATCTGATGGCCAGCCGTAGGAAATCCGACGGCATTGCCGTAGGAAATCTGACGGCATTGCCGTAGGAAATCCAACAGCCTAGCCATAGGAAATCCGACGGTCGTGCCATAGGAAATCCGATGGCCTTGGCTTGGCTGTCAACTATCTGACGTTGCACCATCGATGATAAAAAAAATTGAGGGTGTCGAACACCCGACAGGTTAGTGTCAAATTTCAGACATGGTAGCCATTGGATTTTGGCCTCAAATTATGTTGTGGAAGAAGAGGAATATTGATTTTGAAGTTGCACCTAGGAGCTTCGAGGGTGGGAAGGAGGATTGAGAGACCCTCCAATGTACACTAGCCATGATGTAGCATTTTGGCACTAGTTGCCATATTTTGTATGGGGCACGAGTTGCCATGTTTTGTATAGCACGAGTTGGAATTTTGGCACGAGTTGCCATATTTTGTAAATGATAGGAAATTTTTGTATATATTATACATCATTTTTTACTTCTTTCTATTAGTTTTCCTTTTATGACAGATTTGCATACATTATGTTGAATGCAGTAGTAGTTTACAGTTGATGTGCTTGCAATACTTATTGTTGACGAAGCAATAAAGTCCGTATGTTCACAATAAAATGCATAAAAAATTTAACAATGTAGGTTAGTTAACAAAAAAACACACAAATGGATAAACATGTACAATAACAATGATAATTGAACTCTAACTCCTATAGAACCCTAACTCATATTGAACAAACACACTAACACCTACAGTCTTATTCATTGTCCAAATTGCAATAGAAAGCATTTGTTTTCCTTTGGTATTTACATAGTAATTCTAACCTTTGGCCTTCTACTCCATTTTCCCTCTCTCTAAAGCAAGGCTTATTCTTTTCATTTCCACACTACTTAGACCCACGTGACTCTCCCTATATCTTTGACTGTAATATCCATTTTGGACAGCCCTAGAACACCACTAACTCATCCTAAGCTTCCCTAAGACTGTAATATGCTATTTAAGGAATCCCTAATAGCCTTCTTACCCACCTATCATATCCTAAGGTCACTTCCTTGCCTTCCTATCTTACCCACTCACTAACGTCTCACCTCAAATTTTTTCATAACCTAATTTAAAGTGGCACAAAGACACCCTAAAGGGACTGTATATAAACAATCATTCTCATCCATACTTAAACAAATTTGACAGTGGTATATAAACATCCATAACTTGGAAAAATACTAGAAAAGGCCTTGAATTGCTTGCAATTCATTGTGTCATCAAAAGCCAAGTGGATATACTTCTTATCATTCCTACTTGACTGGAAATTACATCTTGGACTGTCATAAGACATTTTACTTGACTGGAAATTTGATTTGGTTTAACAGTCCCATTGGCTTGGAAACTTGTCACTTATAAAATTGTTTATCACTGATGTTTACTTAAAAAGATTGTACCTTTGTCTTGAAAAGCTAAAGAGTGAAATATAGGACTGTCATAATGCTAAATGATTGGATGGAAATACTTTTATGTCAGTGTTGAGGCCTGGAAAATCACAGGAAACAACAGCAAGGGATTCTCCCTAGTCAACGTCCCCAACTAGCCCGTGACTGTTTGGTGTAGGGAATCTGTCCGGTTTGCGGTCCAGCTACTGTAGGTCAAGTAACAAAAATAAAAGGTTTTACCGGTTGCAGCCCGATCCACCATATATATTTTTGTATTTTTTGACTTAAAGGATGATATGGAAGTGCATACTTAACATGCAGAGTAATAAAGAATGCAAGGAGTATTCACAATGTGATGCGTAGGTTCTTACCTCTCGTCTTAAACTCTCAAGCATCTAAATCACACACATAGCAAGAAAATAAATCTAACTACCTACCTATCCCCAAGGAGCAATATTGTAACTTATTAATGAGTAATGTATCTTGTGCATGTATTATAAAGAGAAATTACAGATAGCTGATACTTCTTCCAAAACACATGAACAATTAAATATATTTAAAAAAATAGATAGCCAATTGCTTAAGAACAACATTCATTACTCATGGTGGTAATTTTCATAAAATAAACCAGAAATCATTCAAACAGAACATAGGTCCTAAGAGTCAGAACGATCTCACAGTTAGCGGACAAAAGCTGAAAATGAAACAGTTCCTCTTCAACAAATCCATAGCATAACATTTGAACATCCCACCAAACTTTCTCCAACAGGAAAACTGTAATTATTTATTGGAAAAGGAAATAGTTCTTCTTACAATATGTCTTCACTCATCTAATTGGGAAAAATTCCTTTTCCCATCTAAATCTCCTATATTTATACAAAAGAACAAGACTACTGGGCTGCCCACGAGTGACTCTTGGGCTTCCCCAACTCTTTGCTTCCCAAAATTTACTTTCACTAAATGTTTATAAAATTTACAAAATATTATAAAAGTGAACAAATGTTCATGAGGAGGGCCCTGCTTGATTATTCAAAAACTTCTTCAATGCTGAGGCTTCTGAAGCAATACTTTCAAATTCAGAAGGTTCCAAGAATCGAATATTTATTTTGAATTTTGCAGCCTGGTTTCTGATGGCTTCTATTCTAGCTGTGCTCAGGCGAAGCTGATCTTCTAATAGCTGCACACTAACCACAGAATGATCTACCTCATTCCTTAGGATCTGTTCATCTAAAGCTTTAATGTGTTGTATTCTTCTTTCATCTTCATGATACCTTCTTTGCAAAATTTCCACAAACAAGCTGTGGTCCGGAAAAGCATCCATTATTTGTTCAGCCTATACTTGGCATCGATTATAAGTAATCAGAAGTCTTCTAAAGAATTCTACACACACCCCTCTTGTCTTCCTAACATCCTTCTTGAACTCTTCGGCTGTGTTGATGGAAAACTCCAACAAATTGTAGTCCTGCCTGAGGGCTTGTTGATCTTTTGAGGGTAACTCTACAGGAGTTTCTTCATTAGCTTCCAACCTTGCCATCCTTCCTGTCAAGACTTCCAGGATATCCTAAGATTTGTCAACAAAATATGAAGAGGTCTCCAAAATATCTTCCAGCTGGCTGTCTACTTGCAGCTGGTGCATCTTGGCTCTCTGTACATGCTCCTTGAAAGGCTGAAGACTAACCTGCTATTCCCTGGCTTCTTCTAAAGCTGATGTCAGCAAGGTAATTTGCTCTTTAAGTTCTGCCTCCTGCCCTTGAGATTGCCTCTCATTTGCTTCCAAGCTAGCCTTTTGCAGTTCCAAGTCCCCTATCCTGCTTAGAAATTTCTCCTTTTCAGCCCTCAACTCTTGATATTCCTGTTGCACCTTCTCCAGACACTCTTGGGCGGTCTCCATAGATATTTTCTCTATCTGGAGGACCTAAGGTTCAGCTTTTGAAGACTTGATTTCCTTTTGTATGTCTTCAAACTTTCTATTTAACCTATTATTTTCTTCTCTTTCCTTTCTCAGGGTATCTTTGAGTTGAGAAGAAGACTTCTTTGATTGCTCAAGATTCGTCATTATTTTATCTACATTGTCCTCTGAAGCATGGATCAATACAGCCCCTACTCTGATAGTGAACCTGGGGTCTCTGTCTGTCCCGTATACAATGGTTGTATCATTTATCATTTTACATGATAGTCCCCGGTTTCAACCTTCCTCTCGGTCCTCTTTACTATCCTTTTCTTTTCTTTATCATAAAAGATAGTATTAAAATCTGACACCTCTTCCCCTTTCTTCTATTCAAAGGGGATTAGCCTAAGGGTGGGAACCATAGACTGTCCTGGTGTGCTGGCAGCGGGTACTTCAGGATCTTGAATGTCGGGGTTTTCCAAGTCCTGAGCCTGACTGTCTGCTGTGTCAGAAGCTGATTGCTCTGTCACTGCCTGTGTGAGCTTTATCTTTTCTGCTTCTTGCTTCTTTAGCTCCTCATATATCTTTCTTTTTCTTTCTTCTTCTTCACTTTTGGCAGCTTCTTCTGCCTTTCTAGCTACCTCTTGTGTAGCTCTTCTTTTCTCCTCCTCCTCTCCTTTTAGCCAGCCTTCATATTCTTGGGCTAACCTCTGAGCTTCTTCATTTCTTTTCCTGCTTTCCTCCTCCTCGGCCTTTTCCTACTCATCCTGTCCCTTTCCACCTTTGGTGGTGATTTTCTTTTTAAACCTTCTCCTTAAGGCCGTCATGTTCTATGCACTGCAAAAAATGGACTCCTCTCTGTCCCAGTGGCTAGTGTATTCAAAATGTACATTCACCTCTTTGCAGTGCTCTGCAACCTTGTTCCGAGAGTCATTCCTGTGTAAAGGCATTTCCCCAAAATGGAACTTCTCCAACTCCTCCACGAATTCATCGCCCTTATTTACCCTAGTAAATTTGTAACTCCCCAATCTGAAAGGCAAAGGAGGGTATGCTGCCTTCTTATGTTCAAATAAAAAAAATTCTATGCCATCTAAAAAGACCTGTCTAACTACCTCTTTGTGGATTACATAGTCTGTGGCATACTTAGGAAGTAGTGAGGGAGCTCTAAAGCATCCAAACATTCTGAAATATAGTCCATCTTCAGTCAAATAATAGTCCACATACTCTTCAATCACCTGCAATGCCTCCTCTGACATGCAGTCACATTATTTCAAGAAAATCAGGGTGTACAATGGCATAATGAAATGCTCACACACGTCCCTGTAGTGACTGTGGTATTTGTGGCCCCACAGTGGCTTGTATTCTCAGTAAACTGGTGTTCTTTCCCGGTCCCTGTTATACACTTGAATGGCACCTCTCCGTCCGAGTGCCGACATCCCTCATGTTGGCACACAAAAGGACATTTATGGATAGAGGTTAGCCTAGAAAACTATAGCTTGGCTTATTATGAAATACATTCTTCCTCTATCCAGCTGGTTACTTTGCAATTTTTTTCCATGTTAAGATGTATTCGCGACTATCCTTATATACAACTTGTGCATCATTCATGAGTCTCGGTTGTAGCAAGTCGTGAATATATGTATTCACGGGTTGCCTTTATAGTAAGTCAGAAACATTTGCGGGTTGTCCTTCTACATACCCGCGAATATGAATCTTAACATTTAAACATAAAATCACGCGCTGATGGGAGATTAGTTAAGTCATTTAACTCAATTTCCTTAACTGTTATAACCTCCTCAACCTTCGAAAACTGCCTTATTTCACCCATATAAATATAGGCCTCGGGGAGGGTGTTGAGATTCATACTTAGAGAGCAAAGTTATGCTGGTGGATTGTGTACAGAAGTCTTTGGAGCAGTGGAACTCAAAATCCTTTGGTTGCAGAGGAGTCCTTGTCTCAGGCATTGGGTTGTAATCTGAACTCTTTCCATTATTGATAATAAAGAGAATCCTTCTTCCATATGTGTTTCATGTATTGTGGATTGATGAATGTTTATGTTTAATAATATACATGATTTATCTAACCTGCATATATATATATAAATCATCTTGTATCTGGAAGAGTGTCTCTTGATAGGTGAAAGAGGAGCAACCTTGAAGACTTTGGAAGTGGAGCAGATCGGAAGAGGATAAGCAAGGATCGACCTTTGTTAATCAAGTAACTCCTTCTCACCCTCCTATTTCCTATTCTGCACTTTAGAAGTCAATTTTCTGCAAGTTATTGAGTATGTTGGTAACCCCATACCTTAGGTTATTAGGTGTGTAATCCTGTACAACAGAACTAGCGACTCTGCTGGGGAAGCCTAGACTGTTGTAGGTCGTTTCTGTTCCCCTGACCAGTCTTTGCTTGGAAGTCTGTGTGTGATTTTTTATCCTGGTTCTTACTTGGCTCAGTAGTTGAAAGTCTTTTGGTTTTTTTTTCTTGTTTTTGAGAAAAATTTCATACACATTCGCGGGTTGTTCTTCTGAACAGTCGCGAATATAAACTTGCATTCGCGGGTTGCTACACTAGACAGTCGCGAATCATTCGCGACTTTCTCTTATAGACAGTCACGAATTCTCCTAGAAGTAGGGTTTTTTGAGTTAAGGTTTGCTTGTTCCTTTCTTGGTATAATCCCTGTTTTCTGAGAATACTTTCTTTAAGAATGATGTATAGCCTGTTTGAATACATCAGGTGATCACACTTTGTGCTTTTCAGAAGCCCTTAAGTCTCTTTTGCTTGGTATATTTACTGTTTGCATCTTGAAGTATTTTGGCCTGTTTGGGTTCTGGGTTAAAGTGTCTTGGTCCAGATCAGTGATCAGCGTCTTGGGGTCTGTTTTTACAGTCTGTCTTCTGACAATGGCTAGTTTTCACTTGCCTTTGTAAGTCTGCAGTGATTTTTATTTGCACCCAAGCTAGGGTTCCTAGCCTTCCGTTGTTGGTTGTCTTTTGGTCCTGTCATCCTGTTTGCTTCAGTCTGTTGCTTTTATACAGTTTATAAGTCTCAAGTTTACTCAAACATAGTGCATTGTAGATGCATAGTATATTTTTGAGTATTTTTAAAAGTGAAAAACAAAACATTGTTAAGCTTTTGCATTGTGTTTTTGCAATAGTAGTGTTTGTTTCAATTTAAAAATATAATCTCAAAATATACAAAAATATAGGCTTAATTTCTCTTATCGTTGCTTTCAATTCATCAAGATATATTTGAAAAATGAAAAGAAGTTTGTTTTATAGTAGTAGTTTGCTTTGAATACACCTTTACTTTCATTTGTTTCTTGTTGGGTCAAAACACCATAAAGTATACCACTCCATTTCCTCTTGAGTAAGAACCAACCCTCTAAAATAAACGCATAAATTAAAATTTACTAGTAAGTTTTTATTTTTAGGGGCCTTTTACCTACTAGCTTAGGCTATACTTGTGGGATAGGAAGTGTAAACTTCCCACAAGTTATAAAACTCAGACGTAGTGGACCTTTCTTTAGGTAAATCCTTGACTCTATCACTGTATCTGGGAAGCTCCTCTCAAACAGGAGTTAAGCACGAGGCCGCGTGGAGGCTTGGACAGAGGAGATAGCCCTATGAATCCTTGTCAAAGCGTAACTCAGGACTTTTGCGCATTTGGGGATTCTGTCCTAGACAGAGTTTCGGGCTCAGCTACCCTGCCCATGCGTACGAGTTCGGCTTGTGACTGTCCCCCCAGACTGTTGGTATTGCTAAGGTAGCCTTTAGTCTCTTGTCTTTTAGGGTTCTTACCTAGGTAAACCGGAAGGTTATTTCTGGTTCACCTTGAATGGGCTTGGAAGGTAACCCTTGTTGAAAGTGTAGGAGGGCGGTGGGTGATTCCTCCGCTTGTGCCTAAGAACCACTTCAAGGACACCAAGTAATCATTCATCAGCTTTCTTCGGGAAAGTATATCTTTATACCCTGGTTTGATTGCTTGAGACTTTAGGAATATTTTTAGTGTATGCTCTGTGGATTTGTTTGTGTTTAGTTGGCCTTAGGGTGTGATCAGTCAAATTTTTAATTATGGAGGACCAACTTGTTAGAAGGTCAAGAAGTTTGAGAAACCTTCCTCCTCTCACCACATTGGAGCCTCGACCTTTACCCCAAAGGAGGAATTTAGACACTGACGGTTCTTTTGAACCAGTAGGGATAAGTGAAGTTCTTGGTGAACCGGAACTGATAGCTAACCGTTTTGATTTTGACACAGTTGAGATAGAAGAATTGCAGACTAACGAGTTTGCAAGAAATTTTAACACCCCCTTGACTGATTTAAATGATCCTGTGATCGTGCAGGTTAGAACTTTTGATTCACCAGTGCTAGGTGTCCCTGTGGATAGAGTCATGTATTCTGCGGAAGAAAGTCCTTTTGTAACCCTTCCAGTTGAAGGGGTACTACCTCCCCAGGTAAGTGCCCCTAGAGCTAGTTTTCCTTCTACACCTTTGACTCCAGCGAGCCAGGTGGTTCAACCACCGGTTCACTCAAACATAGGAGGTACTTCAGGTGACATGGTTACTAGGATCCCCTGTATACCTACAATTCCTTCTTCCTTCCCTTACACTACCCAGAGTGGTCCAGTCGGATCCTCGGCTTTTTTCCAAGGATTTCCTTTGAATGGGGGGCACATTCCCCCATCCAGTCCATACGTAGGTCCATCTCCTTCATATGTAGGAGTGTAGTTTGGGAGCAACACCTCTTAGGGCCAAAGCTTCCAAACCCCTATTTCGGTCCCATACACGAGCTCTCCCTTTTCTTTGTTTAGTGGAGGGATACCTGCTCCTGTTTTTCAGACCCCAGCTTCTATGGGGACGGCCCGAACCACTTACACTGCACCTCCCACACATAATCCTATGGCCTACGGATGGAATCTGTTTCAAAGCAACCTTCCCACTTCGCAACCGGTGGCTGGGGGAAACCCCACTTTTACCCATGGGAATTCGGGGGCAGGTCCCTCTAATCCCCAAGTTGGCACATATAGTACCTCAGTTAGACCAAAAATTCCTTTCCTGGCAACTTTAAACTTTCCAAACTTATCAAAATTGATGAATGACCTGGTGAGGCATGACCCCTCATGGCCACCTGTTCCCACCAAATTGCCCTAGTACATCCCTAAGTTCGAAGGTAAAACTGGTGAAGATTCTGGGGCTCATGCCACCACCTTCCATTTATGGTGTTCTTCAAATTCGCTGAATGAGGATTCAGTGAGGTTGAGGCTGTTCCATAGGACCTTGACAGGCACTCCAGCAAAATGGTACATTGAACTGCCTTCTACTGCCTTCAGTAGTTTCTGGGACTTGGCTAGTGCTTTTCTTAGCCACTTTCAGCTTCCGGTCTGATATGACTTCGGAACGGACTTGTTGTCTACCTTTATACAAAACAAGGCTACCCACATCTCAGATCATATCCAAGAGTGGAGGAGGCAAAAGAGCCTTATCAAAGCCACCATTCCTCTTGAGTTTCGATTAGAGTGGTTCCTTAAGTCACTGTTGCCATACATATCTAAGGATGTTTCCACATCAGGAGTGACTAATGAAGAAGAAGCCATACTCAAGGCCCAGGAGTTGGACTTGATTTATTCATAGTATGGGATTTTATATGAGATCATCCCTGAGGCACCGAGGCCTTCGCATGAAACGGAGAAGCCCAAGCCTGGACCCCATGCCGATGGTGTGGTTGGTTCCGTGAACTCTCCCACCGTAGAGTCTTTGACAAAACAACTTCACCAATTGTCTGTCAAACAGTCTACGGCGGAGGCAGCAAAGGCTGTCCCCTCCTCCCAGAGTGCAAATGTTTTTGCACAAACCTCTCAGAAGGGCAATCAGCAGCCCGATGGGAAGAAGAAGAAAGGTAAAAAGGGAGAGGGAAACCAAAACAAGCCAAAGCCCGTGAACAATGCTGATGGGGGGAAAAAAGAAAAGAAGAAGGTCAAGTTCCCTTGTAAGTTGTGCCAAGAGGACCACCTTACTCACCTTTTTCCCCTCATGAATCAAGCCCAGAAGCTGCTCAAATCTCAACAACCGGCTGTCCTAAAGGACCCTTTTCCCCAAGGATAAAACTCTGCTTCAGCTTCTACCATAGCAGGGGGCACTCAAACTGCCCCTGACCCCAATTATATCAACATGGTATGATCCTCGACTTTGTTGCAAACCAGGAACAAAAACTATGAGAAAGAGACTCCTGAGACAGGTAAAGTTGTAGGTGAAACTTCCAACCCGCTCACAATAGAGAAACCTGCGGAAATAATGCCAAAGATACCCAAAGGTGTCTTTAAGAAGACTTTGCATAAACCAAATGCTAGGGCTGCTTCCAACTACTCTGTGGTTGAAGACTTGGCTCAGACCCCGTGTGCAATGTCAGCTTTGGAGGTGCTACAGAGTTGTCCCGCTCAGCGAGATGCCCTCTTAGCAGCTTTAGGTAGCATGGACTCTTCGAGTCTCACGGTGAAATTTCATCTATCTGATGTCAAAATTCTCTTTCCTTACCATGTAGCCCTATCAATAGATGTCATCCATGGTGGTAAGACCATTGGAAGGGCAGTTGTTGATGAGGGAGCCTCTACATGTGTTATGTCCCTGGCATGTTGGAAAGATCTTGGATCCCCAGAGCTGGTCCCATCAAACACTTTACTTACTGCTTTTGATGGAAGGTCTTTCCGTCCACATGGTATCTTGCCCGCTTTTGAGATTAAGTTGGCAGGCAAAGAAGTGTCTGTTGAAGTTGAAGTGATTGATGCTCCCTTGGACTACAATTTGATTCTGGGAAGAAATTGGACTTATGCAATGTCTGCTGTTGCATCGGCCATTTTTCATGTCGTGGTTTTTCCACATGAGGGCAAGGTGGTTACTATTGACCAACTTGATTTTACCCGAAAAGGTCGTTTAGAGTCTAAGGAATCCACTGTGCGATTGGTTGATCAGGCCAAACCTGCTGCATAGAGCTTGGGGGCTGGAATGTATGCATCATTGATGGGCACATTTGATTTTCCAGCCCCGGTTAATTATATCGGTTCTACTAGTGTGAGGAAGTCTATCGCTTCGGTTGTCGATAGGACTGATCCTTGGGTTCTCCCAACTCCCCATGAACCAGAAGTGCCCTTATCGGCAGTGGAGGTGGCATATCAAGCTATCACTCAAGCCACTGTTGACCCCATTCCAGATCCTCTAACAGTCTCGGACGATCTGGAATAAGTCTACTTGTCCGCATGGGCAGAAAACTCTTTGCATTCTATAGATTGCTTAGACACTCTTTTACCTTTCGATGAATCTATTCCGGAAGCCATGTGTGGACGTGATAAGATATGTGAGGATCTTCATCATAGATCCTATTTTCTTCTAGAGCTAAGCAGAATAGAAAACCAAGAGTTTCATGTGAGACTGTCAGAAGATGTCGATACACCTATTAACCCTTTGCCTAGGGAAGGAGTGTTTGCTGAGGGGAATATGAAAAACATTTCCGCCACTATACCTATCAACATCTCTGTAAACCCAGATGTCATGGAAAACATCTATATAGGTGCAAACTTCTCTCTGGAGGAGATTTCTATCTACACTGCCCTTTTTAAGGAATTTCGTGATGTCTTTGCCTGGTCATATGAGGATATTCTAGGCATAGATCCATCTATTGTTCAACATGAAATCCGAACCTATCCTGATGCCAAGCCAGTTCGACAAAAATTAAGACCCGTGAACCCACGTAAAGCGGCGGCTGTGAAGACAGAAGTTGAAAAGCTGTTGAAAGCTGGTTTCATATATCCCATAGCTTTGACTAAATGGGTGTCCAACCCTGTTCCTGTTGATAAAAAGCAAGGGACTATTCACGTTTGTACAGACTTTAGAGACCTCAATAAATCCTGTCCTAAGGAAAACTATCCCACACCATTTATAGATCAGATCATAGATGCATGTGCGGGAAGTGAGGTGTTTTCGTTTATGGATGGTTTCTCCGGCTACAATCAAATCCAAATCAAACCGAAAGACTAGCATAAAACTGCTTTCATTTGCCCTTGGGGTACATTCGCATATAAGAAAATTCCCTTTGGATTTAAAAATGCTGGGGCAACCTTTCAACGAGCCATGAAATTTGCTTTTCACGACATTAAAGCCATTGTCGAGCCATACCTTGATGATTTGCTCGCACATTCTCGCAAGAGGATCCAACATCCAGATCATTTATGGTTGATCTTTGAGAGATGCAGATATTATAAAATTCACTTGAATCCCCACAAGTGTGTTTTCTGCGTCGAGTCAGGAAGATTACTCAAATTCATTGTCTCTAATAGAGGCATCCAGGTGGATCCTTTGAAAGTTGAGGCCATTGTAAATCTTCCTCCTCCTCGTCCTCTCAGGTAACTTCAAAGCCTGCAAGGAAAGTCTAACTTCCTTCAACGTTTTATCGTTAATTATGCCAAGATAACTAAAAGTTTCATGCGCCTGCTCAAACAGGACACCCCATTTGTATGGGATGAAACTGCACAACTCGCATTCGAGGCATTGAAAAAAGCTTTGCTGTCGGCACCCTTATTACGCCCACCAGATTATTCTCAGGATTTTATATTGTATCTGGCTACGTCGGAGTCGACCATTGGTGTAGTGCTAGTCCAGGAGGACGATAAGCTCATTGAGCATGTCATTTATTATCTTAGCCATGCTTTGGTTGGACCTGAGCTTAGATACTCCCATGTCGAGAAGTTAGCCTTAGCAGCTGTTTATGCTGTATAGAGGTTACGGCACTACATTTTACTAAGGACTACCACTGTAGTGGCGGATGTAAATCCTTTCCAATATGTTTTATCCCAATGGATTGTTGGGGGAAAATTCAACAAATGGATAGTCATTCTCCAGGAGTTTGACCTAGATTTCCAGTCCGCCAAATCCAAAAAGTCCTTAGTTTTTGCTGAGCTTATAGCAGAATTTCCCACTGAAGAAAATGTAGCGATTGAGGATGACTCATTCCCAGATGAGCACATCTTCTTGATAGCCACCTCTGATCCTTGGTACGGAGATATTCTTATATATCTCTAGACTTTGAAGTATCCTGCCACTTCCTCTAGGGAGGAACGACGTAAGTTACGCCTTCATGCTAAGAACTACCTCATTATAGGAGATACATTATATCGACGAGGGGTAGATTCCATCTTGCGTCGCTGCCTTACTCATGAGGAAGCGGAGATTGTCCTAAATGATTCCCATAGCGGAGCATGTGGGGGTCATTTATCTGGGTTAGCAATGGCCCAAAAGATATTACGTGCCGGTTATTTCTGGCCCACCATCTTTAAATATTGTGTGGAAGTAGTGAAACGCTGTCATCTGTGTCAGCTTTACACCAGGAAAATGCGGTCACATCCGGCTCCATTATTTCCTGTTGTCTCGGTAGGCCCCTTCATGAAATGGGGGATCGATTACGTGACATGCAACCCAGCCTCGGCTGGGGGGCATAAATACATCATTGTCGCTGTTGACTATTTGACGAAATGGGCAGAGGCAATGCCTACTTTCAAAGACAACGGGGAAACATCAGCTTTCTTTGTTTTCAATCAGATTATTGCAAGGTTTGGTATTCCCAAAGTGATTGTCACTGACCATGGCAGTCATTTTCAAAATAACATGATGACGGAATTGACTACCATGCTCGGATTTCGACAAGAACATTCTTCTCCATACTATCCACAAGCAAATGGTCAGGTTGAGGCTATAAACAAGACTTTAAAAACTATCCTTAAACGGACAATTGATGCAGCCCGTTCAAATTGGCACATCATGTTATATCCTGCTCTTTGGGCCTACCGAACCAATGTAAAGACTGCCACGGGTTTCTCCCCTTTCCAACTCGTTCACGGGGTGGAAGCAGTTACTCCGATTGAATGTGAAATCCCGTCTTTGAAGATAGCCATTCATGTGTTACCTGATACGACTGAGCTTGAGGAACGGCTGCTCCATTTAGAACACCTTGATGAACAACGTGGAGATGCATTGACTGCAAATCAGGCTCATAAAAATAGGGTTAAATCTCAATATGATAAAATGATCAAACCTAGGGTTTTCTCTGAAGGGGAACTTGTCTTGCTTTGGGACCAAGATAAAGAACCTCTAGGGGCAGGAAAATTCAAGGATATGTGGTTAGGACCCTATATCGTGTCAAAGGTGTTAAGTAAGGGTGCATATGAATTAGTTGATTATGATGGGAATAAGCTGCCCGAGCCTAAAAATGGGCTCTACTTGAAGAAGTACTACGCTTAGGCTTAGCACTTTTTCTTGTATTTTATGTATTTTTATGTACATTAGGTTGTCAGTTTTGTTTTTTATACTATCTGCTGGTTGTTGCAGATGTCTTCCGAAATGTATGTAGGTTTCGCTGATGGCGCCAGCCATCATACTTGTATCCTGGCTTCGGCAGCATGGGTTATCTATTCTCCCTCAGGACAGCTTGTTGCCATGGGAGGCGCTTGTTTAGGTCCTGCTTCTAATAATGTTGCTAAATATAGGGCTGTAATTGAGCTCCTATGGGATGCCTTGTCACGTGGCATCACCCAGCTTGAGGTCCATTTGGATTCTTAGTTGGTTGTTTCCCAGCTCAATCGAGCTTATCAAGTGCGTAATCCTATCTTGTTACGTCAGTTCATGCAAATTTGTNTATATATATGTAAAATATCTGTCATAGATAGGTCGAGTCTGATCCGTAGATCCCGTCATATACAAAATATACAAAATGTGGATCATAATCCATCAAAATTCCCTAGGTCTAAGCCTAGCCGCCCTGACCACTAGGACCTCCTTGGTCCCCATGATCTCTATGCACCCTGGCTTCCTCAGCCTCCTTGGCTTCAGCAGCCTCCACCGCATCTCTGTATACAAGTACTGCTCTAGCTACTCATCTGAATAGACGTAGCCAAACCGGTGGAACCCCTACAACAAACTCCTGCATGGCTATAGGTATATGCTCAATCCGTAACGTAGGTACTCGCTGGGTCAGCCTCGCCAGCTTCCCCTCTAGTACCCGGATCAATCCTGGGTCTCCTCCTACAACCAGATGGACAAACATCCGTGGGTGCCCTTCAGGGTGGACTGGTCCAATATCTGCATTTTGACACATAAATCAGATTAAGACTTGTACATATGTATATATCATATCATTTGAAAAATTCATAAAATTTTGAAAATGATAAAAAATTAAAAATTACTTACCCATCTCGCCCCATATTCCTCCTGGAGGGAGGACTAGGTCGGGGTCACCTCGAAAGTCCATTCTGGCGTATGGAAACTACTTCAACGCCGGCAACTGTCATTCCCACCATATGTAAAATTCATCATCATATACGATGTGTACTATGTCTCCTCCTCCTTAACAGAGGAAGATGTCTCCCCACCGGCTCAGCCTTAGCTGACGTGGAGATCTGACCTATAGTGGTATAGCAGGGCTCATGACTGGTACTCTCTCTCGAAGAATGCTACTAGTATGCTAGAATAGCCAAAATTCTTGCATCTTCCCCTCTTGCAGTCGGATATTTGCCTCCTCATAAGGGGGGCAACTCCCGAGCACCAATCATAGAGAGCACCTCTAAAGAAATCAACTACCACCCTCATTTGATTCCTGGTGGCCATATGTAACCCCGATGATCCTACAAGTCTCACAATGGTACTAGGTAATACCTGGAGAGTAAAATCCTGGATGTCTGCAATAAGAATGTTTCTTCCCTTCTTCTGAGTACCCGGTGTACAGAATATGTCCACATAGTTTTGGACACTTAAGGGGTCACCGCCCCTACCAGTTCCCTCCAAGTTCATCGGTGCTCCCCGTTGTGACAACCCGGTAATGAAATATATATCTTCCACGGTAAACTCTAAGGTCTCACCCTGAAGATTGAACATCCCCAACTCATGATCCCAGTAATTGACCATGAATTCTAGTATGCGGACATTGGCCTGCATGGGCGATGTACAAAAGAACTTCAGCAGCCCGCAGGTTCTCAATGCTTGTATGGTGGGAATGCTTTGGAGCGCTGCATGATCCATTATTTCATGCTCCCTTTCCCTCCACTCCAGAACCATTTTTTACCTGGAAAATACAAGCAATGTAGTTCAATATTTCATCATAAAAATTTAAAAATCTTGCATATTTTTAAAGGTTTGGCCCATCGCACAGCATCCGCGACTGTCTACTTAGGCAGGTCGTGGATCATTCATGGCTGTCTAGTTAGACAACCCGCGAATGAAACGCATATTCATGACTTTCATGCTTAGCAACTCGCGAATGTGCACTGCCATTGTTTGGGACGCTATTAAATACTGAATTCACCATTAAATTTAACATTTTCTTGGATCAATTTGACGAGCTTAGGGTGTAGAATTACCTGAAGCTGACGGATTCTGTTTTCAACGGTCCAATTGTCCACGGTGATCGATCAACAGTAGAGGGTAAATATTTCCTTTTATGCCTCAAAAGTTCAAATGGCGAGAACTGTTTTAATTTTCAAGCTATTTATAGAAATAATATTTCATAAAGTGGGTCTTTTTCTATAGTTTGAAATGTCAATTAACTAATATCACCCTCTTTGTACCTTGGAATAGGTTTATCAACTTTTACAAAGTGTTGGTGCTTCTATAGGGTGGTTTTGCTATTTCCAACACATGTTGGCATCTTATCACTCCACATTAACCTTAGTATTCAACATTTTGCCACGGACTATGGTATTCTAAGCCATTAGTCCCTTGTCTCTACCATTGTTCTTTCGTGGCTAGGGTCCTTATTTCATGAGTATAATCTTTATATGCCTTTGTCATCCTTTGGTGCTCATACCGTCACTGTTTCAGGTTCGGGGGTGTCCTCTTAGCTATTTTTCATGCCAAATAGAGCTTCTTCTGAATCTCTTTTTACAAGCTATCCCTTTATAGGTCTCCTCGCCCTTATGGAGTTTCTTTAGGCCCAGGTCTGACTCCTTCAAAATAGACTTGACTGCCAAGTTATCTCATCTGTTCAAGATCGTTAAGAATATGTGAATGGGCATCCGCATTGGTGGTAGGTTATCTCTTTCTCGGACCATGTGGAATAATACGAGAAATGATCACTCTCTTTTCTTTTGAATTGAGAAGAGTATTCTCAGGTATAGGTTTATCACTTTTTTGGACCTAAGGGACGAAATTTACAGAAAAGGAACACCCGGTTTGAGCTTAAATTTCTCTTTTTCGTGCTCTGGACCCAAACATGAAAAAGATTCCCAGTGTACTTTGTGTCTTTGTCATGCTCGTTAAACACTCAAGAACAAAGCAACGAGTTTATTGTTGTAAGCCCCATTTCTCATAACCAAATGGATCTTTCCGAGTGATCTTGCTTTCCTTCACACTTGTAAAACTCAAGCTATTATCTGTTGTTTTGGAAGGAGCGTTGGGTAGGTGGTAATTTAACCTTTTTCAGACCTCCCTGACTAAGTACGAAAAAGGTTCACCTTTTCTTCTTCGGAAGTTAAGAGAGTTCTTCTGTGGTTTGTTTTATACTTTTTCGGCCTCAGGAGACTAAATTGGACGAAAAAGGACCCCCTGGAGTCTTCTTTGGCATTTTCAGACTCTCTAAATGTGAAAATACCGACTGAGCATGTACTAGTTCGGGCTCATTAAATCAACGAATCAGTGACACTATCAAGTATTATTTTTCCATCTCTTCAAGCTTGTTAAAAAATGAAGAGGGAACCGAGTTGAATTTCCTGGACTCGTTAAAATTTAACAGGGAAGGTAAGGAAGAAGTTTTCTCTTGTTTTCAATAATGGTAGCATGTCATCCTTGAACATAGCACTCTTTGTTTTCTGATATCCATGTTTCAGTGTACACCTTTGTTCAGCTATCACCTTGAGTTCTAACTCCTCCTCTTGTCCATTATACCTGGGGAATCTGATCATGTCTCCTATATGACAGATAGGTATGGTTGTTCTATCTATAAGTTATACGCTGCCTTGGGTCATCTCTGTGTTGTGCTCACTGTTCAAGGACTCTTTCCAATGTTTGATCTATAGCATGATCCCATCATTGTTATATCTGTTATCCATTTGTGTCTCCCTTCTTTTTCCCAGTTCCTAGTCACTCTTGTGATCCATTGGAGGATCTATTGCCTTCCCTACCACAACATGGTTCCATTTCAGTAGTTCCTGATGACGAAGACCTAGAGTTTTGACAATCGTACCTCAGGATTCACTCTCATCATTGGTGAATTCCTTTGCTTCAGTTGTCAATTATTACCTATTGGTTGACAAATTGTTGAATCCTCTCCATGTTCGACTTCAGCTTACCCTTATTCACATGGCTTGGATTGTACTGGTTCTTTGGGATCCCTTATGAAGACCTTAGTTCCTCATGGACTAAGTTGCACAAGATTATGTTCTTTTCGTCTACATAGCTTCCAAATTTTTGAAGACTCATCATTATTGTATATTGTGGCTTCGATCCACCTTTGTAATATACGTGGTTTTATACCCGTATCATATGATGTACTCAAATATTGTAAAGGAGCTAGTGTTCCAGTAAATTGAACATAGCATCCTCAGATGTAACTTTGTATATGACATTACTATGTATTTGTTTTAGGTACTCTCTTTGCTCCATTGGATTTCTGATTTCTTCAAAGCTAAACATTATAATGTATTTTGGCCATCATTTCCCTCTGACCTCACACATTAGGGGGCATCTGTTATACACATGAATGGCACCTCTCCGTCCGAGTGCCGACATCCCTCATGTTGGCACACAAAAGGACATTTATGGATAGAGGTTAGCCTAGAACACTATAGCTTGGCTTATTATGAAATACATTCTTCCTCTATCTAGCTAGTTACTTTGCCATTTTTTTCCATGTTAAGATGTATTCGCGACTATCCTTATATACAACTCATGCATCATTCGTGAGTCTCGGTTGTAGCAAGTCGCGAATATATGTATTCGCGGGTTGCCTTTATAGCAAGTCACGAATCATTCGCGGGTTGTCCTTCTACATACCCGCGAATATGACTCTTAACATTTAAACATAAAATCACGCGCTGATGGGAGATTAGTTAAGTCATTTAACTTAATTTCCTTAACTGTTATAACCTCCTCAACCTTCGAAAACTGCCTTATTTCACCCATATAAATACAGGCCTTGGGGAGGGTGTTGAGATTCATACTTGGAGAGCAAAGTTATGCTGGTGAATTGTATACAGAAGTCTTTGGAGCAGTGGAACTCAGAATCCTTTGGTTGCAAAGGAGTCCTTGTCTCAGGCGTTGGGTTGTAATCTGAACTCTTTCCATTATTGATAATAAAGAGAATCCTTCTTCCATATTTGTTTCATGTATTGTGGATTGATGAATGTTTATGTTTAATATTATACATTATTTATCTAACCTGCATCTATATATATGAATCATCTTGTATCTGGAAGAGTGTCTCTTGACAGGTGAAAGAGGAGCAACCTTGAAGACTTTGGAAGTGGAGTAGATCGAAAGAGGATAAGCAAGGATCGACCTTCGTTAATCAAGTAACTCCTTCTCACCCTCCTATTTCCTATTCTGCACTTTAGAAGTCAATTGTCTGCAAGTTATTGAGTATGTTGGTAACCCCAGACCTTAGGTTATTAGGTGTGTAATCCTGTACAATGGTCCTAGATGCACCTCAGGTTTGGGAAAGGTTGATTGCATAGTATGCAATCAATTAGTATGG
The DNA here is from genome assembly GCA_001517045.1 of Pseudotsuga menziesii. NCBI lineage: Eukaryota > Viridiplantae > Streptophyta > Pinopsida > Pinales > Pinaceae > Pseudotsuga > Pseudotsuga menziesii. The sequence continues at coordinate 63,023 of LPNX010979833.1, read as the reverse complement.
AGCTCATGTAGAACTATGATCTCTTTTGGGTGTTAGTTTTTCATCACATTAAGCTAGCATTATGATCTTAGGATCTTTTCACTGAGAGAATAACAAGCACATCAATAAAACATAAGGACATCGCAAGAGACAAGAGACACAAAGAGATTTTCCTTGGGGAAACCATAAAGGAGAAAACCCCGCAACTTCCTCTAAGATAGAATCAACACCAAAATAGTAAGAGATCTCCCAACAGCAGTGGCCTTCTAGTCCCATTATATTTCCTCCTCCACAAGTGCGCCTCACTTAAGAGAGTGAATGATGTGTATGATAAATAGAGAGTCTCACTCTCTATTTATATTCTTCCATTCACTTGAATTGCCATTTCACACGTAGGCTCGACCTAACAAATACTACTCGAGCCTACACCTTAATTAGTGTATAATAACTCAAGTGCTCCGAAACTGTGGGGACTTACCTAATGACTTGACATGACTTGTTTACATTATTAATCCTCCCGATCGGAACATCGGGGCATGACCACATGAATCAAATACATAATAGAAAACATCTCGGAATAAACATTGAGTTACAATATATAATATACATAGAAGAATACATTCCGAAGTTACATATACATCAACACTCCCTCTTAACTAGGAATGTATTCTTTCGACACAATTTTCAGCACTGGTATTCTTCTCTGTATCAGCTGGATCATCTCGTCTTCAAGTCATATTCATCTTCAAGTCATCTTCGTCTTCAAGTCATCTTTGTCTTCAAG